>JBAMJV010012129.1:92500-94169 GCA_037951105.1 Echinarachnius parma
AATAAATAAAAAGTCCAGTTTGATTTACTTCAAATCTCTTACAAAATATATAAAAACAAAACATAACAACATTACATATATTTCTATACAAAGAATATATAATTGAATGAAGATATGTTTTAAAACGTATGTGTGTGTGTGTGTGTGTGTGTGTGTGTGTGTGTGTGTGTGTGTGTGTGTGTGTGTGTGTGTGTTTTCCCCTATATAATTAATGTTACAATTTAAACAATTACATCAAGACAATATATAACAGAAAATTACCTCCTAAATACATAGGACGAATTTGAATGGAGTTTAGACGAAATTGATTGCCAATTGACGAAATTGCTTTCGCTTTTATGTGTTCAGCAACTGTGACCGACGAATTTGATTTGCAATTGACGAAAATGTGTGCCTAATGACTAAATTGTGTGGTGATTGTGTTAAATTGATTGACGAAAGACGAAATTGAAGCTTGGGATTTCCGCTCTGGTGGTTCCTCGGGACGAATTTGAATGACGAATTAATGAAATTGAATGACAATAGTGTTAAAATGAATGGGAAAACCTATACTAATACACACATCTGTGAAACTTGTTTTAAGGCACAATCTATGCACATCATAATGCCATTAACGAAATTATTAGATCGGATACTAAACGCACGGACAATTTATTTTTCGAATACCCCCCCCCCCCCCCCCCCCACACACGTTAACAAAATATGGGCTGATTTTGGTTTTTGCCCGAAACGTGCGATATTCCCATAATTTAGGGTTTTCAAGCAGAGCGAAAACCATCACTCGTTAGTAAGCAAATAATTACCGTTGGTGAAGGTGATGGGACAAACTATCCCTTCCGAGGCGATCTGGATGTAGCTATCTTTCCGAAGCGAAGCTGAGGAAAGATAGCGTATACATTCAGATCGCCGAGGAATCCTTACTTTATGAAACATGAGTCAGTATATTGTCATAGATTTTTGTGATCACTAATTATTCACACTTGCTATAAAGCAAATTGGTAGAAAATTCTTGATATGATAATTTCACATTGATAATTTATTTGAGAGAGAGAGAAAGAGTGATTTACGAAAGAGGAAATGGAACAATGGAATAACGTTTCACTTATCACCCTTCGTACATTCAATCGGTTCATTTATATATAATTTTGTTTATACTTTGTTTAATGTCATTCATTAGACAGTACACGTTTAGTTCTCCCTTCACATTTTTTTTGAAGCGACGGAGAGGAGCCTCTCTTTTTCAAAACAAAGCGGGATGTTTTGTAGTGGTTTGTATTCAACACCCTCCCCCTTCTTAGTAAAAAGTACCAGTACTCTCACATGCCCCTTTAGATAATACTAGCAAATTACCCGTCACCAGATCTTTGAGTAAGATAATGTTGTATGTTGTATTTTTGTATTTCGTTATTTTTTGTATCTGTCCTGTAAAAAAACATTTGGTCAATTAATGGAATCTCTGTTTGAATGGTTATGATATGATTTAATATGTGTATAATTAAAAATACAATCTCATATTCACAGGCATATGCGTACACGGCGGGGCGGGGGGCGGGGGGGGGGGGGTCAAATTCCACTTTGATGAAAAAGGGCTGTTTTGGGGTTCCCCCCCACCCCCCCCCCTCAAAAACATATTCACGGACACCATGAACCCCCCTCACAAATTTTTCAC
>JBAMJV010012130.1:5000-26192 GCA_037951105.1 Echinarachnius parma
AACCCCCTCGGTCTCTACCACTCGCTGGTATAGGCAAACATTGGTATAATAGAAGTATACAAAACCAACACTATCTATTGATCAGGCTGCCCCCTTATACGAATAATTATTTGTCCGCCACCCTTCCCTTGTGCCCCCGTGTGTTGATCCTCATGGATACGCCCCCTCCGCCACTGATTTAATGCACAGATGGTAACATGAATAGAATGCAACATGTAGAAAGATTTAGTTTATATCGCATAAAGTAGTAACACGGACGAAATATTTATTTAGGTCTTCAGTAAATATATTACTGCCAGCCCACTGTGGATGGGCATTTGGGAATACTTTTTGATAACTATTTTTTAAGGAAATTGTGGCCCGATTCTTCAACACTATCAATAGAGTGGGTGATCAAAGGATATATTTTTCGTCTAGAAAGGTAATAATGTCCTACATTTTCCTTATTGCCTTCGTTGATAAACTTGCAAACTTTCTTTTTACCTATAGATTGCTTTAATATTATATTATAATAATACAAATAACATTACAATAATGCATAATCAATTAAATAATGTGTTTTTACGTGTATTCACTAAATTATTTATTTATTCATTGTTTTTTCTCTATGTATTAATGTTTATTTAAATTTGTTTGCTTGCTTGTGTGTTTGTTTGTCTGTTTGTTTATTAGTAAGTACTTTGAATGCGTATAATGAAACAGGCAAACCATTCTGCTCCTAAACTATGCTTGATCCAGCGTTTTAAAACTATTTTACAGGCAAATATGTTAACAGCATATCAATAATTGTGCGAAGAATAATGGTTATGATAATAACAATGGCTAGATCCAGCGTGCCCGCTGGCCATTTTCCACTCTCATAGCTCGGAGGCACCCACGTTGGTGGGGGCAAATCTTGTGTATTTGTTTAATAGACTTTACTTTACTGTTTTTTAAACCCCCCCCCCCCCCGTGCCCCCTGAATTACGCCACGGGAAGTGATATTAATACGACAGTAATGAAATACTGATACTCTGATTAATACTACCAATGACTGTACGAACAACAATTATCATGACGATTATCATTGACATCTCAGGGACATCTCAGCTCCGATTGGAGATCAAAAGCTGCGCAAGATGGCGTGGCCAGACGCAGCGAGTCCGCTGGTCTTCCTGCTTCTCGTTCCAGCGTTAATATCCGCGGCAGGAGACATGGGCCATGGTAAGCAGTTACTTGATTTATTCAATTACTTATTTATTTATGTATTTATCTATTGATTGATTGATTGATTAATTAATTACTTAATTGATTGATTGATTGATTGATTAATTGATTAATTGATTGATTGATTGATTGATTGATTGATTGATTGATTGATTGATTGATTGATTGATAGATTGATTGATAGTTGGTTTATTATTTCGTGATATTTTAGTATAGTAGTCATGGTTATGGAGTAAAATGATCTACGGCCTTTAGGATTGGCGACGGAGTGAAGCGACCGAGCTATCGGGGAGGGGTGCAATCAGGGTACCCCAAGTTCCCCCTCACCTTGTTCAAATGCATTCATAGTTTCATCAGTACGCTAGTGATCAAACCTGACAAACGTTCTAAATCTCATACAATTTATTGAGTTTATCGCATATAAACCAACTTTATGCCACACAGAGAAAATAAAGATAAGAAAGAAAGCTGAACAAGTTTAGAGGGAAATAAATAAATTCTCCCTTTTCACTCTTATCATGTTTGAAGTGTGTGTGAAGGATAAAACGTTCAGGTATTGATTTAACCCAATGCCTGCAGGAACCTGCATTTCAAAATAATAATAATAATAAAAGATCGTATTTATATAGCGCCTAATGCAGAACAGCGTCCCTGGTCATTTGGTACAGTTCAGACCCGCACAATTATCTTGTACACATTCTCAACTCCCCGGGGAGCATACTAGCGGTATCCAGTAAGGAACAGGTCAAACGTTTTACAAGTCAAAATTGCGTCATTTTAAAACAAATATTATTCACTCATATTTATTTCATGAAATCACATAACAATTCAAAACAGAACAGGGCTTTAAACGATGCAAATTATGTCACCTACATGGAAATGAAATCATAAATGTAAAACAAAAACAAAAAACAATAGTCATTTAACATCAGAAATAACGTGACATAGCACAATATTCATATAATATGTTTGTGTTTAACAATACACAAAGAGTCTCGCATTATGTATCGTTCATAATCGTCATATTGTATATAATTATTGTTTGTTCACGGTTTCTTAAAACAATATATCATGAACTGAGCCCGTGTATATAAAACCACCTGTTGCAGTAAACCGGACACGGACCAGAAACTAAGCAACGAACCTGCCACATGTAACAAATTGCACCAGATGTCTGCTTATTGTCCTATATGGCACGCATTCCAATCTTGCACGTAACCCCACCCCGGGTCCGGGGCGTGATTTCGTATCGATTATAATAGGTGGGCGCAGTAGTTTCTGTTTCCATGTATCATATTGTACAATATAATTATGGATCAAACTATATACACGATATGATTACGGAGTGAATGGATACAAAGAGAAGATATAGAAGCCGTTACAGCAATGATTTTCTTCATATTACATTCCTACTGAAGAACTATATTAAAACGATTACATTTTAGACTTAGCGCATCATTGACCGTTTATGTTAAAACAAAACTATGAAATAAATGATACGTTGCTTTTGCATCGTGGTATGGGTTATATACAAAACTATGATAGTATAGGTTTTCCTGCTCAATTTTACACTTTTTTCAATCGAATTCATTAAGGGTCATTCAAATTCACGCATTACCGCGTAATCGTTGGTATCGGTCTTCACAATTCCGAATAAGTGCAAGCGAATTCATGCATACGCATAAGCTTTCGTGAATAGACATAGAAGTTCATTTATGGGCACTCGAATTCGCGAATGTGCAGCCAACTGTCAACTGCTCTTTCGCGAATTCGAATGACCATTGATGAAAAGGTATGCTCTTTATGCAAATTCATTTGCTCCTACGTGATTTTGAACGACTATTTACGAATTCGAATGATGCTTTGGTACGGCGATCACAAATCGCGCGAATTCGTTTGCTCCTATTATCAATTGGATTGACACAATCGCGAAATTGAGCGGGAAAACCTATATTATTATTGCAAAGTTTTGCCCCTCCTAGTCAGAAATAACCGACTCACTATTGGGTTATCTTTAATATATGACGTCATACCACTACCCCAGGTGGACCCAGACGCAGTCAGTGGAACAACCATCGGAACATAGACTGATTTTCGGTCTATGTCACTCCTTGACTACTCACAATTTACATTGGCTACGCCACTATACAAAAACATTGTTCTAAAGTTAGAGATAATAATAATAATGATAATAATAATAATTCTTTCTTGTAAAGCGCAATCTTACAATTAAGTCTCAATGCGCATAAATATATACAAGAAAAAGAGAGAGCAATAGAAAAGTATTTGAGCTAAAATTCAACAATCACAAACTCATTAACAATTCATTAACAAGCAGAAAGGACTTCAAACTAGCTCGAAATTGATGCTCTGTATCAGAGATGCTTATGTTATTTCAATAATTATGACATAATTCAAGATACCGTAGATAAATACATATACATTTAAGATGGCAAAATAAACATGAAAAAGAAGCTACACAACTAAAAAAGAGGCAGCAAGAGGAAATAGAAATTAAAAACACCCCAACATCAGGTCACATAACTATCAAATATCAATGTCAAGTATAGATCATATGTCGAATGTACGACACAAATATGATTCTATTAATATGCAAGTATTGTGAAGGGGAGATTATATTGAGTGTTAATTATTTATATCATTTAAGAAATTCCAGATTAATTGTTAAACTATGTACATATATGCGGGAAAGTCCCATCGTAATTAAAGGAAGATAAACTGTGTACTAGGGTTAGCGAATATAATTTATTAACGGCTTATGACAGGGTATAGATTTTTCAAATTTGTTAGCTAGTTCAGGCCAAATGTCTACGTTTCTTTCCAATGTGGACATTAAAATCAATCAATTTATCTATTTATCTTTATGTATCTATCTATCATTCAATCAATCAATCAAAGTTTTTGAAAGGTGGAAACATGCAACAAAGAGATGGATAGACATGGTTGATTGACTTGTCGAGATATGTAAGCGTTAATTCGCGAATGAATTAAATATATTTTAATCTTATTCACCCAAAATAATTCAACAAAACACTTTTTCTTTTCTTCGACAGGTGTGAATTTGCAAACGGGAGGTAACCTAAACTACCACAACGAATATGTGTGCGAGGGACAGACGATGTTGATAGACTGTAAGGAGCGATACATAAACATTCATGGGGCTGTTTTCGGACGACTTGACCCCCGCCTCTGCCCCGATGTGCAAGCCGAGGAGGAGGCACTCCTAAACCCGTTCTCATCTCACGCCATGTCAAAGTAAGTGAAAATTTGAGCTCATTATTTTGAACATTCCTACTGTCTTAAAGCGATCTAGTAACTTTGTTGACATGTGCAAAAAGTGATGAATGGTTGTTGACATTTTTATTTTTGTGATCCACTAAGTAATGTGTGAAATGTTCACGTTAAATGGCCGAGTAATGAGCTAAAATGCTAAGTGATATCCTCTTACTCATTGCACTGACTTTGCACATAGGCTATAACTTGTCCAGTGGATATTAAAAATCCGAACACTTCAATCGTAAATATCTTTTTAACGAAGTGGACATTTGAAGTTAAAAAAAAACTTGTCTCATGCTTCTTTTGGTAATCCGATGAGAGAACCACTTGAGTTCTAAATAGGTTTTTGTTGATTTTTACATTACTAGATCCCTTTAGAAACAATTTGGCATTCTCTATCAACACGTGCCCACGACTACTAAAGAGTGCCCAGACTTGGCATGCATGGCTGTAAAAATAACTGATTTTCTATATAAACTGTAAAGCGCATCGGTTCTTTTAGTCATGCATGCCAGGTCGTGGGCACGTGTTTGTAGAGAATGCCCTCACTTCTGGTGGCCACATACGTATAAGCATGTTAGCTGCTGTAGACATGACTGTGACCGTTAAAGGTACACGTGAGTATTGGTACTTCCCAAAATGCCCATTGACACTAAATTGGTTGGTTTTATTTCCATTTGAAAGTTCATTGAATAAAACATGTGACATGAGAATAATTCCCTTTCGAATGCTCTCATAGTTGTATAATTTGATTTCAAAATATTTTATTCATATATCGACCCTGCCGGGCGACATCTTGACTTTTAAAAAAAATACATAAAATGCTTATTCACTTCTTTCAAAAAATGTCAAAAGAGGTTTTTTAATAGTTGTTGATGATATCTCTATTTAATCATTATTTTAACAAAACATCACATGCACAATGTTGTATGAAAAATGGTTGAAACCAATTTTTGTAGAGAGCCCCCTCTTGAGTTGTAACTGCTCTTTTTAAATGATAAGAGGGGTTTTACTTACCAGTAGTCGTTTGTAATTGTGTATACATTTCGAGCATGGTGGAGTTATAACTATTAGTTTGTACTGTAATGGTGCAGGTTTTGGCTACTAAAATTCAGTTTGACCAAAACTTAACTATCCCTTTATGATAGGTTTTATTTTGTATTGCCAGACTGATGTTTCGTGGTGCGAATGGGTGGCCTGGCAACAGTTCCCAGGGGGCTGAGGATTTATACCAAAGGAATCAGTCACGTCTTCCCCATTCAGTTACCCCAACTACTTGATTTATTCCAACTATCCTGGGCATAAACAGACCTATGTCAGATTGTCCACTATGGTTAAAAGTCTGCCATACTCTTTGTGTTGATTTTATAATACTTTTTATATAAATATTTTTTAAAAACCCACTTCATTCTTGTTTCTGTTTTTTGCGCCTAATTAATCATTTTAGAGTAAATATAATGATTATATAATGTGTCCATACTACCAATGTACAACAAATGGTTGCATAAATTTGCATTAATTAATTTAGCCTTTTGTTTTGAGCTTTGAAGGGCAGTACCTTTGATGATCCACCCCTTTCCCTTTCCAAAGCGTATGTCCAACAAGTCGTTATGGGTAATTTCTCAGAGTTGGCTGTCAAATTTTCAACCGAAATTGGCACAGAGGCTCTCTAGGCCAGCATGCTCCGTCCAACGTCATTGGATACACGCCAAACGATGCTTGTGCTCAACCAGGAAGGGGTTTCAACAAGCAATGTCCACTATTTCGTTGGATCGTCGCATGTTACGGTCTGTAAAATTCTCAGATATCATCGAGAGGAGGGTCAATTAAAGCCACGGGAGTCTCTAGGACGTCCACGATTGACCACCAGGATAGATGATCGCAAATTGCTTAACCTGTGCCGTAGAAACCGGAAATGCCAAAAAGGAGCCTTCGCCGTCTATGAAGAAGACACTATGGAATCAACGCCTTCCGCCAAGCTGTACATCAGAGATCGCTGTATCATGGTCACCGAGCAAGACACACTACCAAGTGTCCACTCCAAATCATGCAACCAATATTTACCGTAAGTTCCTGGACTAGGGAGTACAGCAGATCGCCGCGTGGACACTCGTGATATGTCATCTTAATGGGAACGAGCCATACCACCATTGTGCCGTCACAACCTTAAATCGTTTTTTTACAATCGCGTTTCTGGAGACGTACCTGTCAATCAAACAAGGAGAACATTAGTACTACACTGAATGACTGCATTCGAAGCGAAGAGCGCCCGGTTTATCGGCGGATGTGCATGTATATAAGGTCACGTAAGCTCCGCCTCCCAAATCGTGTTTTGGAGGTCAAGCCGTTCACATTACCGATTCGCACTGTGATTTTAGTGAATCATGATTGGGAAAGATTTTCAACCTTTGGGCATTATTTTGTATGCTCTTTCGGAAAATGAAGTTCAAATTGAGAAATTCTAAAAATGGATTTGTATGATGTCACAGCTTCGGTACTCTATATCGTCGTTATTTGATATATTTCATTTTAGACCGTATTGCAAGGCGGATCTGTCATGGTTTGGTGTATCGCTTCACTGTCAAGGACAACATTCCTGCACACTTCCTGCGGTCAATTCCACGTTCCTGAGCGCCGATCCGTGCCCGGGTATCAGCAAATATCTGCACGTCAACTACGAGTGCATGGAACATGAACAGAAGTGCGCCTTTAGGAGTGAGTATGCTCAATCATATCCTAGCCCATTCATTGGTATTGGTGAGAATTCAAACACAGATAAGTTAGTGTGGAGTGTGGACACTATACGTATTATATGAACGATCGCTTGATGCATGATACAGACACACCTTTACTCTTTACTACACACACACACACACACACACACGCATACACACACACACACACACACACACACGCATACACACACACACACACACACACACACACACACACACGCACACACGCACACACGCACACACGCACACACGCACACACGCACACCCACACACCCACACACACACACACACACACACACACACACACACACACACACACACACACACGCACACGCGCACACGCGCACACGCACACACACGCACACACGCACACACGCACACACACACACACACACACACACACACACTCGCACACACGCAAATATATATACACACACCATTAAAGAAAATGCTCGCAACAATGCAAGGACTTCATTAGATCAAACCGACGATGCGATCTAAAGTAGATAGAAACTTAGTGAGAATGTATCATTACAATTTGATTATTATGCTTCAAACAGAAGCGCTGGTGTTGCAGTTTCGATTTTGGTGGGTGCCATCTCATACACTTAAAGTTATCTTTACACTTTCAAGTACGCTTCATCTTTATCACCTTTTTGACGTTTTGCTCTGACAGATTTCGACCCCAAGAAGTTAGAGACGAGGTACGCATGCGCGCCTGGACAGATGCGGGCCGAATGTCCAGAAGGCGAAGCTATCCACCCTCTGGATGCCAACTTTGGTCGCATGGGAACGGACGTCTGCGGTGGGACTTACAACGACGATGTCAACTGTCAGTACGCCCCCACCTTTGAAACGGTAAGGTCATAATTAACGTACCGTTAATAAGCTAGTATTCGGCACCCCTCTTGACGCTTTCCATCAAATTACAGGCCCACATGATGTATATATCTCTTGTTTTGCTATACTAATCCTTTACAAAATTTGAAGAGTTCATTTTGAGACCAATTTAATTGTTCTGTCTTTGACACATGTTTGAGGCGATGATAACAGTGGGGTAACCAAGGGGAAGGGGTGAAGGGGACAACTGTCATTCCTTTGGATATTCTATTTCGCTTTAATACAGACTACTATTTGTTACGTTAACATTTCATTGCGTTCTTTAAAAACCATAAGTCAATTAACGTTTATATTTTAATCCAATTATATCTCAAATCATTCAACTAGGTATGCATCTTCGTGGAGAGGCAACAAGGAATTTGAGATCAGACTATTCGGTGATAACTGTCGGAACACCAGCAAAGATCTCAGCTCTAAGGAATTGTGAAGGACATAGAGTTCTACTGCTATTTAACATCGTATTTATTTTCCATTCAAAATTATAAGCCTATGGCCAATGAACGTTTGTAAATCAAATGAATTGTTAATTATTCAACCAGGTCTGTATCGCGTGTAGGGGAAAGCAGGAGTGTGAGATCGATACGGGACTATTCGGTGATAACTGTAGGAACACCAGCAAGTATCTTAGCTTCATTTACGAATGCAGGAAACTCCATCCGGAAGGTAAAGTTCTGTATGTGTCTGTTTGTGTGTTTTTGACATTTATTTGTGTGTGCATATGTGTGTGTGTGTGTGTGTGTATTTCGCGTGGGTATAATTTTTTGTCATTAGTATTATGTATGTCGTTGCGTTTTTGGCATTTGTGTGTGTGTGTGTATGGATAAGAGATAGACTTTATATGCGTGTTGTTGGTGTTGGTATGTGTATTATTTTTATTTTTCATGCGTGCGTTTATATTTGTGATTTGCGTGCATGTTTTTGCAGAAATATGTTTGTGTAGATGTATGTTTGTGTTTTCCTGTGTCATTTTGTGTCTGTTTTATAGAAAGAGTTTGATTGCGTATTTACGTGATGGTATGTGTGTTTATTTTCATGCATGCCTTTGTATATGAGTTACGTGCATGATTGTGAAATATTACGTTCGTGTGCATTTATCAGTGAATTTGTTTTTTTATGATATAATCTACCTTTTTTATGAAATTACAATTCACTTCGTGTTTCAATTTTTAGTAATGATATACATGTATTATGCAGCGCTATGAATTTAAGTTTAATTGAGTCGTACGCGTTAAAACACCTGTTTTCATTACCCCAAACTTCAAATAGTTTTCAAACACAGGTGAAACACCATCTCTAAGCTTGGGCGCATTGCTCCCTTGCAACACATGCGCAAGCGATTACTCAAAATTTCATGATAAAATGTACGTTATTTTAGAAACATTATTATAATAAAAATAGGCGTTGATTTGTGAAAGAATTATTTTGCTTAGCGGGTGACCTTAAAGTCTCATACTCTCATATACCCCCAATTAATGTTATGTAAATTCTTTTACATCGACACCTGTTGATGATTATTAATTTCTCACCACGCTCACTGTGTTGCTCTTTGTATGATATTGAATATCAACAACATCCAAAGAGCCGCTTCATCTAGAAATTTGAAAAAATTAACATATTATACAATGTTTATCCAATATGTACTATTATGATGACCCAAGTTCCTTTTTTCTCCTTTGTTTTTAAATACAGTTCGTCCAAATATTGGTAAGTCATTTCATTTTTATTACATATTTGTTTGTGTACGTAATAAAGACATAGTTATTTGTCAAATATATTTTAATTAGATTGAATGATTGAAGATTATTTAAAGATAGGTTAATTTTTTAATTAAAAAGATAAGATAAATAACAGATTTTTGTTAGCAATGTTGAATGTTTAAACTGTATAATAGAACCAAGTTTTTTTTAAATTTAACTATAACGGTGTCGACCATCGCGCTCAGCACAAAACTGTCAATAAGCATTAAAGGGATCTAGTGACTTGGCAAGTGCAAAAAGTGATGAGTGATTATTTAAATGTGTATTTGAGTGATCTGATATGTCCACAAAATAATGTGTGAAAGTTTCACGTCAATTGGATGTTTTTGGCTGAGATATGAGCAAAAAATGTAAAGTGATATTCACTAACTCATTGTACTTACTTTGTACACGGCATGAAATTAAACACTCGTAAATATCTTTTGAACGAAATGGAAATTTGAAAAACCAAAACCTGTCCTGTGCTTTTATTGTTAATATGAATATAATAAGGTATGAGAGAACCACTAGAGTTCCAAGTAAGTTTTGAGGATTTGGACAATGTTACTAAGTCCCTTTAAAACGGTATATTTAATATATTTCACTTCATAATTATATGCGAACGAGGCGTGGACAACGGGCTACAACGGGGCTACAACCCACCCAAAGTTTTGAAAACATTAATATTCAGACAAAATCAATAACATTCCCGGTCAAAGTCAGTCAATTTGCCAGCTAAACCAGCCCATTCTCGGACAAAATAGGCATTACTTTTGTTAAAGAAAAGAAGAGGTTTTGGGGGTAAGTGGCCTGCAAGCTAGCCCCCATGAAGATAGTTAGACCCTGCACCCATGATAACCTGGTATATCTTCTTTATATATGTGCAGTCGGTAGTGTATATAGCTACAGGGGGCACGGGGGGGGGGGGGGGGGGCACGTGCCCCAAAATAAACTAGCAAAACCATTAAAAAGAATCATAGAGTCTGCCTCTTGATCAGTCCGATAACGCTCCGCCACCGTACACAGTTATACATGTGAATAAGTCAAAGTAAGTGCCGAGCTATCGAATCTAGCAGACTCGTCTGGGTTTAAATGACACGTACATAATCTGTTACACGAAGCCATAACTGCACGAAGCTAAATACTACATAAAACAGGTGGGAGACAGCTGGAACAGGTACAATCTAGGATAAACAATTAGTAGAACAAACGAGGTGACATCTATATAGAGGGGGAGAGATTTATACAGGAACGGGCAAGGGTTTAATAAACTTGAAAGACATTTGAATAGTCAAATATCAACAAAGCTATCAAACCTTTCCTTTCTTTCTTTTTAATGACCAGATCCGGTTTCAGGAGAAACTTTCAACAAACCAGAACCCCGTGTTGAAGAACCAGGTAAACTTTCCTCATGAAATCATATTTGTTCCTATTTAATGTGTATATTGTTGGTTGGTACTTGAGCTGCAGTGAACCATTTGATTGGCCGTCCTGAGTCCCTTTTAAACTCTGGTGGGCTATTGTTCACATTTGCATTAAAAAAAATGAACTTATGTTAGTAAAGAACAGGCGCACTGCACGTGCTGGAGGGAATGCTAACATTGGGGTGGAGGCTCCACACCATTTAACCAACAAAACAATATAATGACATTTAAATTATATATGGCTAAGATTAAATGATACGCTTTTTGTGAAATTACAATTCACTTCGTGTAAGTATTACCATCTGAGGCAGGAGCGTGCATTAACAAAAGCGGGTTATTTAACAGCTGTTGTTGAATCTGCTGCTATATCAGTGGTTACGTAACCCACTATTGTTTATAGTGCAAGGTCAAATGACGTTTCATATGGTACAGTTTGAAAACATGACAGCCTCCAGCGTTCAATCAAAACAGATAATAGTGGTTTAAAAAACATTGATTATTTCTATTATTAGTGATACCAAAGGGGAAAATATATACAACTAGAAGCGACGGGAATTACGCACTTATCAGTAACAGTAAGCAACAATGCAAGCGTTTGGCTTCCCTTTAAATTGTTATTATAATATGTATAACAAAAAGTAATCTATCAAAGTATCGGCCTATTAATAAATAAGAGCTTTCAACCAAAAGGCGCTAAATCCACTTTTTCGAGGAAAACATGTTTCTTTGTCCCACTTTGTACACGTGCCTATATATGGGAATATGAAAATTGAACTTTCTATAGTTTTATTTTGAGTGAGTTATTTGTCGTAAAATGTGGATTCCTAGATAGCTACGTAAAATATACATGTAGATATATCGCTAACTCAATTTTTATGGAAAGTGGATTTAGCGCCTTTTGGAAGTGAGCTCTTCAGTCATATATAATGTAGAGCGAGTTGGGAACGTATAGGGCTATTATGTGTATGCATAGATGACTTGCATTTATTGCTAATTCTTAATATTATATAAATTCTGTAACATTCTTTACTGTTTTTGTTAACAGATCCAGAACCAAAGGATCAAGATTTCACAGCAGCTCCGAGTAAGTTTTTTAAATTTTTATTTTAAAGCTTTGAAAATTGTGTATTTTCATGAAGCGTTCCCATCAAAATGACCAACATAGTATTTGTATATATACACGTATGTATAGAAACATTCAAAGTAATTAAGTTCTCAATCCATTTTAATGTTCAACAAGTTTTAGTTATTTTGATATCCCTGCTAAATACCCAAAATATATATCATGAATGTTACTTCATGTGCATGGCAATATTACAACTACTGTAAACGATAATAATTCAGTTTGTGCTACAATTTGTTATTAATAACTCCTGTATTTGAGCATGACATCGGCAATATACCGTATGTTACCTAAGAACAGGTGAAACAAAAAAGAAAAGAAAGAAAACACGCATTCATTACAATCAAGAAAATTAGGCATAAGTTTAAAGATATTAAACTCTTTCGCACCAAAATATAATGTAATTGTTTGGATGTTCGCAGTGGCGTACCCAAGATTTTTTCAAGGGGGGGGGGGGTTATTTTGTAAAATTTTCAAAGCCGAGACCAAGTACCTTCAAAACCCCCCAAAACAGCAATTTTTTGGTTAAAGGGGGGGTGTTGAACCCCCCCCCCCCCCCTGTGTACGCCTATGGATGTACGTATCAGAGAGAATTCAATGTTACAGTTCCAGTCACTTAAAATGTTAGACGGATCCTAACAAAGCCAGCGCAAAAGCGACCGGATCGATCCCCCCCCCCAAAAAAAAAAAAGCAACAGCAACAACAAAACAACAACAACAAACAAACAAACAAACAAGCAAAAAACAACAAAAAAGCAGCGGCGTTCAAGCAATCTATTCACTTTCATTGAAAGATTCTTTCAAGTGATACGTGAGATTTTCATAGAAAATTAGGAATAATGTTTACCTAGTGAAAATCAAAATTTGATTTTATTCCGATCGTTCGCATGAAGTATCCGAAATCGTATATTGTGGACGATTGAGTATTCAAATCCGGATATACTCTTGACTACGGTTAAAAGTCTCTATAGCCGCTTTCAAATTCAATTTTACATATCTGCATGATTATAGGGAGACAAATCATGCATATGAACCATGAAAACCAATTTCATTCTTCTGTTACCATGATCCAACCAACAAGGTACAAGAAAAGTGTGAATGCTCCAAGAGATGGTTGAATATTACAGTTAATGGATTACTTTAATTTCAATTGGACAATTATAATTTATAGTCTAAGATAATAAACTCATCTTGACCGCTAAATCTGGCATTTTCGGGGTATTTTTCATAAAATGGATTTAAAAGGGGCCCAGTGTTTGACAGTCCAGTTAATTAATGTATACTGTACCATCTCACCATTTTTGAATGGGATGGATGACCCCCTTTTTCAAGCTCTCTGAGTTTCGCGGGCATTCCATCTTTTCGTATCGTATGTTCTATGCTGCAACTTTTCATATTACATGAATTGGACTTTCTATTTAGATTTTACTTTTATTTGTATAATCCTGTAATGTATATTAACTTGTGTGTTACTTTGTAGTGTGTGCTTTGAAGGTTTTGGTAATAAAATGATTGAAATAAAATAAAATAAAATTAAAGGAGGCACCAAAAATGCAAAATGTCTCACTATCCTCGACATGATAACGTCTTGTAAACCGGATTTTAAGGTAGAAACATTTAAATGATCACAAAAGGCAGACAAGATATTAAATATTATGGATTGATAACAAAAATTGTTCTCACATTTCCATCCTGAAGTTCAAATGGAAAACTCCGTTATCAATGCATGGCTTGAATCAATGGGCTTGAACTTATCAGTAAGGTAGGAGTGGTTGGCGATTCACTGAGTTATCACATATGATACACATGATAGTTTGTATATTTCATGGTCACGAGTTGAATAATACATATTTTATATCAACAAGGTTGTTGTTTTCTATTGATTTCTTTTGATTATGTTATTATATGTAACGTTTGAATTGTATTCAAGATAAATTATATGCAAAAAGATACATAAATTTCCATGAGTTATATACTTATGAAGTCTAACATATCTTATATACATGTAACTGATATGAGTGTTGCTTTGATGTATATGTTTTGTTCTGTCTACCCTGCCTCATGTCACTATGAAATGGTTTATCCATTTCATTTGTGACAGTGGACCTGGGTCTCTATGTTTTACATCTTTTGTTATTCGTTTGAATTTAATAAAGATGATATATAATTTCTCATCCTATTTTTCAGTTCCGACGTCAGCACCAACACCAGCACCACAAAGTGAGCTTAAAAGTTGCACCATTAATAAATTATTCCTGATAATCATACATGTGTTAAAATCGATGTTAGACATGCTCATATTTATGAGTAAGGATACCAATCCCCCACTTCCAAAAAGAAAACACTAAATAAAACCCTCCTGATAACTAGACATCCTTAACCACTATACCACCGAGATGATTGAGTCACACTATCGTAAGATATAATCATTTTAGAAGATTATATTTTAGCCTTGCTTTACTTATGTTAACCACATTTAATGACAATTGACTGTTTATTGATTTAAGAAACATAAATATTTTGCTCGAAGAAACATATATAAATATATTTTAGTTACACAAATATTTGCCAAGTTGTTTGTTAATCTATCCGGTCCGTGTCAGCTTCTGACCAGCAAGAGCATTGGAAAGGATTTATGGGACGGACAACCGGGGGACAACCATCAAACGAGCTTTTTAGCTTAGTTGGTAGAGCATAGGTCTGGCAATCCGGAGGTCTTGGATTCGTTACCTGGGGTGGCCCATTTGTCTTCTGTTCATTTTCATGTACGAAAATAAAGGGAATGTCTTGATTTCTGACAACGTATCCAATTGATTTTGTTTCACCTTCTTACAGGGGGTTTCGCGGATGCCCCTTCCCCTCCCCGAGGTCGACGTCCAAGGCCACCAAGACCGGAGCGACCAACAAAACCAGGTATAATTTAAAGATATTGTCCGCCTTTTGCAAACTAATCATGCTAACATTACAAAGTTGAAAGATGATTGTCTTATAGGAAACAAATACCATATAAGAACTAGTCTGGGAAGATTATAACTTTGAATTATACTGATTGCTAGGTCTCGAACTAATACAAGACCGTTATAACCATTTATGACCCTTTATACTGTATTTCGGGATTGTATGTATTTCATGTTCACTTACACCAAATATTAAACATAATTATTTGGTTAAGCAATATCAAAGGGATTCTTTCAGATTTGTGAAAAAGATGTAACTTTAAAAACATAATCCATGATACATCGAATTCAGAATAGAAATGAAATTAGCCTGAGAGTTAGACTAGAAAGCGATTGGGTTTTCTTCCTTATGAATCCTTTAAACTTTAGTATTAACTTAAAGATGCCTGCAAAATAGAGCACTATCTTTAATCCGTCAGCATCATGCAAAACTGTTTTAACACACAGGTCCGTTTGGGCAAGCCTATTTGTAAACCAAATAAAAAAAACACGACGGCAGAAATTTGCACTTCAATTAAAATTAAATTCATGTTCAAATATTTTGGACGAACCTGACTTTCACTTGCCCCGGTCGTTTGGGATATTTGTAATATGACAATAAAACCGAGAAAATTTTATTCTATATTTACTATAACTTAAGAGACCGAATATGAAGAATAATCTCTTATGGTTTGAAAACAATGTAGTTATTTCATCTTCAAATTAAACTTGGAACAAACCAGTTATACATTATTCATGACATTAGTCAAATATGTGATCATAAGTCGAATAAAACCTTAGATAATTATTTTGTAATTGATTTGCTAGAAGCAACACCCGCTCCCGCAACGGAGAGACCCGAGGGAGGCATCAGTTTACCTAATCAGCCCTCTGGAGGAACCTTCCCTATGGCGCCCTCCCCGACAAACCCACAAGGTAATCTTGTATATAAGAGACATACAAAAAGGTTACATGTATCATAATATCGAAGAAACACTCAAATACATTTGACAAAAAAAATAATGAAAGTAGTAATTTTTAAGTCATCCCCTTTTTTAAGTCGCACTTTTTTAAAAATAAATAATGTGGAATTCTTATTTTATCGCTCCAAACCACTACTAGAAAATTGCGCCAGTCATGCATGAATCAAAGACTGAAATACTGAAATTTCCAGCTTGTAAGAGACGTTTTTTCTGTTTAAATTTTTGTTTTTTTAAATTTTTTTTTTCACGCTTAGCGCCTCCCTTTCAGAGTCCCTTTCCTCCTTTGCCACGGCCAGACATGATGGGGTAGAATGCGAGTAGTGTGCAGTACAACGGACAGTTGATTAATCACGATTGTGATCAGCGATACGATATCGGCGATAGATGCAATCGATAGCGTTAATTTTGTACAGGGCGCGCATGCGCATTCTGCTTATCGTCTGCAGCGCACCTGGCATTACGTCAGATATGCCTGCGCCTACGGAGCGCGGCATGCCCAAAAGTCCCGTTTAAAGTTAAACACTTGATTAGTTAGTCAGGACTTAAAGGGATAGTTGAGTATTGGTCAAACTTAACTTTAGTAACCAAAACCTGCACCATTACGGTACAAAGTAATAGTTATAATTTCACCATGCTCGAAAAGTATACACAATTACAAACGACTAAGTAAAACCCCTGTTATCATTCAAAAAGAGCCGTTACAACTCAAGAGGGCGCTATTTAAAAAAATCACTGGTTTTAGCCATTTTTCATACAAAATTGTGCATTTAATGTTTTGTTAAAATATCAACGACTTTTTAAAAACCTATTCAGATTTTTTTCCAAGTAGTCTTTAAGCATTTTAATTTTTTTTCCTAAAAAGTCTAAATATCCCCCGATGATTGCCGGTGAAGAATCTTTTGAATAAAAATATACTTATGGATATTTCAGCCGTTTCTGAACCGATTTTGATCAAATAAAGTTTATTCTGTCATTAAAATTGTATGTTCTTTCAAATTTGACAGTCACTTTTTCATTATGTCACCAAAAAATATTGGGGGGCACTTCGGGAGATACCAATACTCAACATTACCTTTAACACGACTTCAGTATACCAAATTCATTTAGTCAGGACTTAGATGAAACTTTTCATGAAATTTGATATGAAGGTACATGGTATCAAAATACAGCCTAAGTTCGACTTCGGAGTATGTAGGTCAAAGGTCAAAGGTTATAGCTCATTAATTATGCGAAAATAGCTCATTATGTATCCGAAAATGTGGTTTCCGTTCGATAACTTTAGTAATGTTTGACGGATTGTAATGAAATTTGATATGAAGGTATATGTATGTATACATGGTATCAAAATACAGCCTAAGTTCGATTTCGAATTATGTAGGTCAAAGGTCAAAGGTCATAGCTCATTAAATATGCAAAAATAGCTATGCGAAAATTTGGTTTTCATTTAATAACGTAAGTTACTAAGTTATAATGTTGAGTATGAACGTCAAAGGTCACAGCTCATTAAATATGTAAACATTGCTAATTATGTACATGAGAAATAGCTACAGTAATTATGTATGCAAAAATGTGGTTTCCGTTTGATAACAGTCTTAAGTAATGTTAGGCGGATTTTGATAGAATTTTGTATGATGGTAAGTTTGGTAACTTGTAACTTGTTCTGACGTATATATAGTTGTTCCTGGCGAGGGGATGCTACGCTTTGCGTTGCCCTTGTTTCAAACGCAACTTTAAAATATTTGCGTCACTTCGTGTATATGAATGCGATACATAGGCCATAGGCGTACGGGGACATTCATCTCAGGAGGCTGCAGTATTTTGCCTGAACTTTATCCTTCCCACTTTCTCACCTGACTAGCAAAAAAAGAAGAGAAAATAACAAAAAAGAAATAGAAAAAAGGGATCCTCGCCTCTTTGATGGTCGAAATTATATGGGCAATTCCAGCGTCACGGACATTACAAATATGATAATTTTCTTAACTTTCTAATGCCACTACTAAAAGATTAACATCAATTATACATGTATAATTTATACTTTGATTACAAAGTAATGGCCAAGTTAAATATACACTACAAGTTTGAGAACATTTGTTTTATTCATTGTTCAGTTATCACACAAAATGTGCCCCGTCACGGACATTACATAGGCTATGTTGCCAAAATATGTGATGTCCATGACGGCACACATTTTGCCATAGAAGGATATGACTTTGCCCGATTAAGTCATGACTTTGCTCGAATATGTCATAGCTTTCCCCGCATATGACATGGTTTTGCCCAAATATGACGTATTTTGCCCGAATATGGCCATTAAGTCCTGGGGATGCAGCTCCCCAGCTCCGCCCCCCTCCTACTCCCAAGAAGAAAGTAACGTTCCTGATCATTTAATTTCACTAAATGTATTTCAATATCTCTAAAATATATCTTAGAATCAAAATAACTTGACGAGTAAAGTTTTTGAAACAACGCATTCAGGCATATAAGTTATTTACAACATTGTATTATGAAAATACTTAATAATGTCACTTATAATTTGAGTCCTTTTCACATTTCATGATTATAACAGGTGGGATTAAGCTGCCAAACAACCCACCCGGCTCTGGATTCAACATGAATCCACAACAGCCTGCTCCGGCCCCACAAGGTAACGGAAATACAATTCAGTGGTCAAACTAAAACAATTCAAACGGGGATTGGGTTGGACATAACGGATTCATTCAACATGTCAAGTAAAGTTTTTGAAACAACGCAAAGCTATGTAAAACATTGTTTTATGATAATTACTTAATAATTTTACTTCTAATTTGAATCCTTTCCATCTTTCATAATTATAACAGGTGGGATTAAGCTGCCAAACAACCCACCCGGCTCTGGATTCAACATGAATCCACAACAGCCTGCTCCGGCCCCTCAAGGTAACGGAAATACAATTCAGTGGTCCAGGGGCGTAAATCCCGGGGGGATGGGGGGATGCATCCCCCCGCTCTTGAAGGAGGGGGGGATGCCTGTACAAATCATCCCCCCCTGAGAATTTAAAAAAAATGAATTTAAAAAAAAGAAAGAAGGAAGAAGAAGAAGAAGAAAAAATAAAGTATAATGCATGAGAAATTTGTGCTTTTTTAAATGTAATTATAACTGTATAGCCTACACGTATACAGTATGTCACGATCACTTAGTTGCGCGAAGTGCGCAAACAAGCGCTTCATAAACTTCAGAATCGTTTTTTGGTTAGTGGTATTCTATAGCCGAGACGTAAAATGGTCAAGACCAGGCGTGTTCCAGACTAACAGTGGCCGTTTGTCTCTTATCTAGTCCCCTTTTCATAAAATAATCCTTAGACATGGGTCCCATTTTGTAAAAAAAACCCTGAGACATGGGTCCCTTTTTTCATGTATTCCTTTCCCCTCTTTTCTCCCTCATTTTCTCCGGGATTTTGGGATTTTCCGCTGTGAAATTGCTAAAAATTTTAAGCTCGCTCCGCTCGCTTGCATACGTAATATTTAACAACCTCGGATGTTTATATATTACCCTTCATAACGCCATATCATATGAAATAAAACAAATATACCCTTACAATTATATTAAAACAAATTGCAATTTTCCGCTGTGAAATTGCTAAAAATTTCAAGCTCGCTCCGCTCGCTTGCATACGTAATATTTAACAACCTCGGGTGTTTATATATTACCCTTTATAACGCCATATCATATGAAATAAAGCAAATATACCCTTACAATTATATTAAAACAAAATTAATGGCAATTTTCCGCTGTGAAATTGCTACAAATTTCAAGCTCGCTCCGCTCGCTTGCATACGTAATATTTAACAACCTCGGATGTTTATATATTACCCTTCATAACGCCATATCATATGAAATAATACGAATATATCCTTACAATTATATTAAAACAAATTGCAATTTTCCGCTGTGAAATTGCTAAAAATAAAGCAAATATACCCTTACAATTATATTAAAACAAACCAAATGGCAATTTTCAGCTGTGAAATCGCAAACATTTTCAAGCTCGCTCGCATATATTTCACAACCTCGGATGTTTATATATTACCCTTCATAACCCAAATCATATGAAATAAAACGAATATATCCTTACAATTATATTAAAACAAATGGCAATTTTCTGCTGTGAAATTGCTAAAAATTTCAAGCTCGCTCCGCTCGCTTGCATACGTAATATTTAACAACCTCGGATGTTTATATATTACCCTTCATAACGCCATATCATAAGTAATAAGACGAATATACCCATACAATTATACTGATACAAATGGCAATTTCCCGCTGTGAAATTCCTAAAAATTTCAAGCTCGCTCCGCTCGCTCGCATACGTAATATTTAACAACCTCGGGTGTTTATATATTACCTTTAATAACGACATATTATAATAAAACGATATTTAACAACCTCGGGTGTTTATATATTACCTTTAATAACGACATATTATAATAAAACGAATATACCCATATACAATATTGAACCAAATGGCAATTTTCCGCTGTGAAATCGCTAAAATTTTCAAGCTCGCTCCGCTCGCTCGCATATATACTCCGCAAAAAAAGAAACTGGACACTTGTATGAGACCAAATATTTCGTATTCATTAACGATAAAATATATGATATTGTATATCAAATTCAATATTCGCATGAAATCCAGATGAAATCATTCATGCATGACTTGTCACGGTCAATTAACCACACCAAGGTCTGTTTTCAAAAATAGCAAAAATGGAACATCCACTCAACCATATAAATGTTGATAAGCATAATCTAAAACGCTAAATTCATAAGATGGCATAATTTTTCATTACAAATGTGACCTTTTCTATCTTTCATC
>JBAMJV010012131.1:0-22500 GCA_037951105.1 Echinarachnius parma
TTGATAAACACGAAGTGTTTACCTTCTTGGGTTCCAAGCTCGCATATTTTCGAGTAACAATACACACAAATTATAATAATATAGTCGACTTTATATCAGCGCCTAATATGTTTGATAATCATTTCTAAGCGCTTTACAATTATAATATTACCTCTCGGTCATAGGATACCATGCAAACCAGCACACATTGTGTGCACCATCTCCACTCCCTGGGGAGCATTCCTTCCAAGCGGCTACAATAGGTATTCTATAGCTAGCTAAATACCGCTCCTGGAGGGCTGAGGAGCGGTAGTGATTTTTGAGCACTCAAGCTTGAATCCAGTACATTTTATCAGGGTTTTCACTTCTTATCTCTAGCCCCTGGGCGCTAATGTCTCAGCAGAGGATTATAGGATTAGGATTGTTGACAGCAGTAATAAAACTGATAAGAATGTGGTCGATACGGAAACAAAAATGATAAAATTGATCACCACGATGGTGGAAGACAAGCTAATGGGACAATCACGTCATGATAGAGCATTACATTCGCTGGCAAGTGCACATAGTGTTCACTAGATAATTTGTGTATAACATGTATTCTTCATACAATTTAGTTAGAATATTTCACAATAAGCCCTGATATAGTTTACAACAATTCTGACTTGTAAATTGTATCGTTCAAATTTATTTGATTTACAGTTCCACATTTGATCAAGATTAAAGGGACTTAGTAACATTGTCCACGTCCTCAAAATGCTAGCTGTTCTTTCATACCTTGTTGTATTCGTATTAGCACAAAAAAAACATGAGACACGTTTCGGTTTTTCAAATTTCCCTTTCGTTAGAAAGATATTTACTATTGAAGTGTTTAGATGTCAAACTATCCAACGGATCGTCAGAACCGTGTACAAAGTGAGTGCAATGAGTTGGTGAATGTCACTTTGCATTTCTGCTAATTTCTCAGTCATAATAAGGTCCATTTAATTTAAACACGCAACACCCAGTGGACATATCAGATAAAAACATATACATTGTATCAGCAACTAACCACTTTTTGCACATGTCAACAAAGTTGCAAGATCCGTTTATATGGAATGTCAACAATTATCAAATGTACAACGAACATATATCATGCACAAAAATTGACATATTTTCAAAATATAGGGGATAAACAAAGGTCCGAGACCGATCTGAGTTGTTTTCCCCAACAATTATTATTTTAATAAACATTACCATGGTAATTGCATAATTAAGAACTAACCTAACACTTTAACGACTGCAAAATAGTAACATACTTAATAAGCAATACGTCTTTCACCTACAAACACTAGGTGTAACAGAACAGTCTTAAAAGTGAACCTGTAAAGTGTGAGATATTGCCCAAAATGACATTTGAGACTTTAATCCTGTACCAAAATCATTGTAAGATATGTCTGAATGACTGTGTGAAAGTTTTATTTTGAAAAGGAACACCGCTTTCCTGGTTAAAAAAACGAAAATTTGCGTCAGCTTTTACAACGAATTACTGTATGACGTGTATGAGGTTTATGACCATTCATTAACGCTCATGAGCTAAATAATAGCTATCGTCATACAACTGTGACATTTGAAAAAAATGTAACCCTTTTTTATTCTTCTCTTTCCATAAGCCACACAGCACGGTAGAAGAGAAACGTGGAAGCTAACATTAATGTGTGTGGAGTTATACATTTTACAGGTGCACCTTTAAGTTTACATTCATAATTTGTTTCCTAAATTGTTTGATGAGGGGCAATGTCATAATCCGATTGCCGTGTATATTGTGTGTTTAGTGAGACTTGAATTCCAACATATAAGGAACAATTTGTTGACACACAATTGTCCAAAAAATACAAAGTATGTAAAATGGGGCATGCTCATTTACTGCAAAATTGTAACGAGAATATTGTGAGGTAATAACCTTTTTTCATGGCTATTTGCTAAGAGTGACACTCATCCATGGGTCTGCAAAGACATACTAGTTCAATTGGCATAGGAACAGAACCACATCGCAAGTTCGTATATCATAGTCTTTAACTGCAGACCCATGAATACATAATTTAGTATGAGGTATGAGGTATGAGGGTGTGTTTTCAAATTGTGATACACATTTCTAGATTCATATTTGTCTTTCCTATTCAATTGCATGAATATTGAAAACTGCTTTATTTCATATCATTAGACAATGGTTGTGTCTTGTAGGTCCTCTTGAGAAATTAAAACTGGAAGTAGAACATATTTAAATGTTACATATTCACTCCAGGAACAATCAGTATAATTCAAATGAAAGACATGTGCTACCAGTAGAGTACGTTTACACATTACAGCGATACTATCAATTATAAGTTATATTTTGTATGATTTTTAAGCACTCCAAATTCATACTGTGACAACACTAAACAAATATAATAGTAGACATCCTAATTATTATGTATTTACGATCACATCCCAAACAGACATTACTATCAAATAACACTCCAGAAAACCAACAGTTCAAAGACTGAAATTAAGTTAATCTGACCAAATGATATATTTGTCCATATATTTGGCGTTGGATATTGTAATGCTGCTTATTCTGACGGTATTGTCAGAACAAAGTGTGACATACAGTGATTTATGGATAGTTCACTTACTGTTAGCCCCTACACACTTAGAGTCCTTGTAATCACTACCGAATTCATATTACACTAAGTACTCGAATATTGGACAGTATACGTATTATTATAAAATAGTAATAATGATAATAATAATATGACCATTTGTATATCGCAGCTACTATACAAATATATTTATAGTAGTCAACAGACGTTGGGTTTGGTAGCCTACCGGATAATTGACTTTGTTGAGTTTGGTGTAAGTGGAATGAATATGTAAGCTATTGGAATGAAGGTAATGAGGATTGAACAACTGATAGGCTACTTACCACTTAAACTATAAGAAAACTATTCATAATCATTCTCTGCCGTTTCAGGGTAGACTTCCAATGCAGGATTTGTCCAAATCAACTAATATCAACATCACAAAATATTAAGCGATACACACGAAACGTTATGACATTTTATGTCCTTCTTCTTCGTTTATGCTGCTTATTTCCGCTTAGTCAAATTCACTTGTCAGCTGCGTCACCAAACAAAGCAAAGGGAACCGTACCACAACACTGCCATTGGGTATGTGTGTCTTTTAATCGGTGTTATTATTCAAGATCTGTATTAAAAGATACATATTTGTACGTACGCTGGAACCAACTACCGTAACCAACAGGCGCGAGTTAATTATCATTGAAATGGGTCCCTCACACCGATGCCTTGTCGGTACAGGGTTACTTCGGCGCATCTCCAAAAAGGGAGGCGCATTTATTCAAACATATATTTTTATTTTTTATTCGAACACATGGTATTGGTTTATATTCACTGTGGTCTATATACAACATGATGTCAACATGAGGTTGCCCGTGTGACATTGCAGCCATGGATGAAGACTGCACAACAAGAACTAGAAGGCCGACAAAGTCAGCATACCCACGCCTCCCATTAGCCCTGTTCTACCCCTTCGTCGGCCTCAACCCTGTTTTGCTTACCGATGCATCCTAAAAACATAGTGATCAACCGTTGAACAGAACGAGTGTATGAACTGTATGTTTATCTCACATTAGTGTCGGGTCAATAATAATTATTAAATAAATAAATGTATTTTTCGGAAACTTACCAATTTCTTGGCGCTTCAAAGTTCAGATCAGCGTGTTGCAATTCAATTCCGTTCCGTATTAATTAACCCGGAATCGAAAGTACCGTACCATAACATATGGTACCGTGCGCGCGATCGCGATGCACACCTGGACTAAACTTGTTAGTTGCTGCTCGATTGGATTCAGCGAGGTTACCGTACCGCGCCTATAACGTGCAGATATTATTTAGGCACACACGTGCATTAAATACATACTCAAACTTCAAGGTTCCACAGAATTTGCAGGGGTCAACCAATCATCACCAAAATCTAATCGATTCTTCCATGTCACTATCCAAACATTCCCTGAAAATTTGGTGCAAATCCGTTCACCCGTTCTCTAGTTATCTTGTACACAAACAAACAAAAAAAAAAAAAAAAAAACAGACAAACAAACAAACAAACAAAAAACAAACAAACAAACAAACATACGGAACCCTTTACATAACCCCCTGCCGATTTCATCGGCGTGGGTAACAAGTTGATACCTGACAATGTACAGGTGAGTTGGCAGCTAGAACATTCTAACTGTACGGTACACACCGGCACACTTCATAGATCAATGCACAGCTCCTAGATTTAGAAGTTAAGTGTGACAGTTTAAATTTGAATTGAACTCTAAATCAATTACTGGTATAGTAGTATCTCACAACCGCGCGTCGCTCTGCCTGAATGGACGAGTGAAAAACAGGCGGGGTCCAAAACGAGACCGAAGTCCATTTTAACTGCTGGATGCTTAACAAAATGGAGAATACTACTTATTGCAAACATCGTCAAGTTTCCACGACATTAACATCATAATGACCCGTTTTCTGAATTACAGATCTAAAATGTATGCGACAATTACATACGGCCTGTATTTTTAAAGCAGATTTTCTGGCGACTCTGCTGACAGCAGATTTGCTGTAATTTTACAGTATTTTTTTTTACAGTGTACTTGGTCTCGGTCTCGAAAATGTTGAAGGTACTTGGTCTCGGCTTTGAATTTTTTACAACATATCCCCCCCCCCCTTTAAAAAAATCCTGGGTACGCCACTGCCTTCAATAGCTCGTCGCACGAGGAAGAAAGAGGCGGGCTCTAAAACAGAAGCGACGACCACGATCACCTTATATGGATTCTGAAACCATAATACATTTTAAGTTCTAGTGCAAACATCGTCAAGTTTTTAGATGACAATGCACATAATCTCAAACAGCCATCAATCAATGAAAAGCTCTACAATAAACTTTATGACAAATTGTGTCCGTCTTCTTCGTCTCTGCCGCTTATTTCCGCTTTTAACCCAACTCACAGGTTACGTCACTGAACAAGATGAAGGGGGAATTAAGAGAAATCGCACGATGGTATTTTCATGAAGTATTTGTGTTTAAAGGGATAGTTGAGTTTTGGTAGAGAGGGCGCTAGACTACTTATTTTTTTGTGAGGTAATGAAAAACTGAGTGTAAAATTTAATAAATTCATCTTTGTTTGATCAAAATCGGTTCAGAGACGGCTGAAATATCCATAAATACAACAATTTGTAATAAAGCTGGGGCCCCAGGTTTATTAGAGAATTTTGAACCAGCCGTTGAAATTCGTTTTAAAATGCTTCCTCTTTTCAAAAATGTTCAAAAGAGGTTTTTAGATAGTTGTTGATTATCTCTCTATCTAATCACTATTTAAACAAAACATCACATGCACAATATGTTATTTAAAATGGTTTAAACAAATGCATTTTTTGAAAGCGCCTTCTTTAGTTTAAACAGCTCTTTTGAATGATAACAAGCTTTTTACTTAGTCGTTTGAAGTTGTATTCCTTTTGAGCATGATGGAGTTATAAGTATTAATTTGTAATGTAATGGTGCATGTTTTGGTTACTAAAATTCAGTTTGACTAAAACTGTATTCTCTCTACCAGAACTCAACTACCGGTATCCCTTTAATTATCATTATCATTGAAAACACAAAATAATCTGATTATCATTCCATACGCTGTAATAATGATGATGAGCAACCATGCATTAACGCTAGTAAATGGTCACTTTTAAATCGCACCATGGCACTGCTGTTGAGTATTTGCGCGGTATTATTATTATGTTTTGAACATACGACTGGAATAGTGATAATCAACCGACGTGCGCGAGCGGACACCGAAAGGAGGCCCTTCACACAGGTGCCTTGTTTGGTACCAATTTGGCACCGAGTTACTTTTGTCAGATACACATTTACATACACTCATTGATCAGTGTTTAACTACATGTATTTGATTTTGGACAGAGAATAATTTTCTACACTGATTTAAAATTGTAGTACAATTTTAAATCATTTTCAAATGTATTTCAAATCACTCGTTAATTAGTGAAAACAAATCATAGTAAGTTCAGCAACATGCAATCAAACCACATCGAAATAACTACTTTCAGATATCAATATTAAAGCCATAACGCAGTATTGGGACGATTCCGATCTATTGGTCAAACAAATGTATCAACATGGTTATAATAGTATAAAAGAGGGTTAGGTGCTAAAATATGAACATCGTAAAATGCGGGAAACGGCAAAATTTTATGCGCCGCCTATTAGGTTGAGCAGTTCACATCTAAATACGTCCGCGAGTCCTTTAGAATACTAATAGTCGATCGGCCAGCTGATCTGCCACGCGCTGCGAGGTTTGCGTGTGCTTTGCGTGTAGTATGCGGACAACATTTCAAATTACAATCGTCGGCGATATCGATCTGTTACCATATATTTGTTATGAAATGTAAATAAATCAATTGAAAGGCGGTTTAGTGGCCAAATTTGTATAATTTCATATCTGTGAAAAAATTCATTGGTTCGTGTTTAAAGCGTGTATTTCATTATTTTGTTGTGTCCCAATACTGTCATTTGGCTTTAAAATCATTCAGATATTTCTTTGAATTAACCAAAAGACACGTACATTCGACACCTATCACCACTTGCAATATAAAACTTCTTCTAATATAATTCTAAACTCACATGGTTTACTGACCGAATATCACTTATTTTTAAAATAAAAATCCTATACCGGTTCGTAATTCACTTTGTATTTGCACAAAGTAATCATTATTTCATGCCAATATCTTACCACTGGTGTTTAATCGGCAGCACCACAAACTCGCCACCAAACTCGACATGTGTGTGATAGGGTCTTACTGTGACAAACAACCTCCTTCAAAAGCTCGTCGCATGAGGAAGAAACATGCGGTCTCTTAAACGGGACCGAAGTTCACTATAACCTTATATGGATTATGAAACCATAAGACACTTTCAGTTCTTATGCAAACACCAGTAAGTTTTTAAATGACAATGCCCAAAATCCCACGAACCTATATATAGCTTCTTGTGTGATATTGGTATGATATACATGATACAATATAATGTAGTGTGGCGTTTTGTGGGTGTGGTAATCAACCAGCTATTCGCATAATAATATTGAAAATGTGTACGCATTGGAGTGGACGGGAAAAGGGTTGGTAAATCATGATGTCGCGACCAAGCAGATTTAGTTAACAAATTGAAGCAAATTTCAGGAGACCGTTTAGGCTACATACATAAACAAAGACACCGCGATTGACACGTACATCAATTTAGGACGACTAATCTTTGATGATTCTTTGATGGGGATCGTACAAAAGATATTTTGAAGATAATTAAGCATTTAAACTCACATTCTGTCCAGTTCGTGTGACATATAACTATAATTGTTTATTTTTAGGTTATTATAACTTTTGGTGCAACTGTCATGTAACTTCGTACGATTTTTTTCAAGACTTCTATTTATGATACGTCCATTTTCCTAGTTTAAAGGGGTAGTACAGTTTTGGTAAGGCTCAACTTTAGTAACCATACATGAACAGTAACATTATAAAACTAATAGTTTTAACTCCACTATGCTCGAAAGGTATACACAATTACAAACCACTAAGTAAAAGCCCGTTATCATGAAACAAAAGAGCCATTCAAACTCAAGAGGGCATTCTCTAAAAAGGCATTGGTTTCAACCATTTTTCATACAAAATTATGCATGTGATATTTTATTGAAATAATTATTAAATAGAGATATCATCAACAATTATTTAAAAAACGCTTTTGAACATTTTTGAAAAAGTGCAAGCATTTTTTTATTTTTTTGAAAAATTCATCTAATTATTTGGGCCCCAAATAATTATTGGGTCAGATATATTTATTGATATTTTAGCCGTTTCTGGGCCGAATTTGACCAAATTAAGTTTATTCTGCCATTAAAATTGCATGTTCTCGCAAATTCGACACTAAGTTTTTCATTACCTCACAAACAAATTGTGATGTGCAGCGTCCTCTCTACCAAAACTAAACTACCCCTTTAAGTTGAATGTCGCTAATGATGCGGGAAATTTACATATTTACACTTTGGTATGAAGGCAATTTAAATAATCAAACTGGATATGAATTTTTGGATAGATGATGTAGTTTTAGTAAAGATTGTGGTGGTGGGTATACAGTGTTTGTGTTATTGTTAAAGGGACATTCCCTCTTTTGCAAGCCAAATTTCAAAAGTTGCGAGGTTATTGTTTTATATGAAAGAAAATGTCATTTAATAGCATGCCTGAACAAATTAGGGCTTGAAATCTCTTCTTCGTGGAGTTATACACCTAAATCTAATAAACCATCGTCCAACGGTTAATTGTGCATGAAACGTGCATTCACCTGTCGAGAAAGTTCGCTCACGGATTTCACGGAGCGCCACAGCGCTATGCGTGACCCCTATGTGACCCGCCCATGAATAACAGTGGGTAAGCGATTACTAATCAAAATAACCAAACCTCGCTTAAACTGACTACATGTAATTATATATTCTTTATTTTTTAAATCTTTTTCCGTGACATACCTTTACAAATGTCGGCTTCACAATACATTCACAAGAATAAGTGCAATATTTTTGTAATATTATGCTAAATCAGTTAAACTGCTTTATTGACCGATATATAGTTTGATGGAGGGACGCATTCGTTTTTTCATTCGTAGAATCCAAATTACAGGGCTGTTCGATCTGATTTTTTGTATGTGTTACCCTCCCATCCGTCAACTGGAAACTGTTCAGACGTTTTGTAAAAGAGGGACTGTCCCTTTAAGACTTGCTGTGTCTTTATAATATAGGGTACTTGTGAAATGTGTGCAATTCCATTGTTGTTCATGCCTTGTGCCTCCTCGAAAGTTGATATGAATTTTAAAAAATACAAATAAGCCAGTGCTGGGTCATTAAACATATCTTGATACCAAGGAGATGTGTTTAACAGATTTGTATCGTTATTTGATGAAGTCATTTATCCAGCGCTGTTCTATATGATTGGCTTGTTTGTTGTTGGTTGATTGATGATGGATGGATTGATGGAATGATTGATTGATTGATTGATTGATTGATTGATTGATTGATTGATTGATTGATTGATTGATTGATTGGTTGATTGATTGATTGATAATGCAATAACGATGATTAATGTGATGTTGGAAATATTTTTATCAATATCATCACATAACTATTTTGTTGAATATAATTTCGAAGGACATTAAACATTGTTTCTTTCTGATAAATCAATTTTCAAAAAGACGCGTACATATCATTACACATTTTGACAGCACGCATGCAAAATACCCTCTGTTGCGTAACGTAGGCTCATCTCTAATTTTCAATTTATTTAAATACATATGTATTTATTTGTTTGTGTTTATGTTGCAGTCACACCGCCAACCAGAATCTAAACCGACACCAGACCGAACTAAAGAACTAAAGCTCGCTTTATCGGGCACCGACAAAAGCCCGAACAATTCCGATACCACACCGACACCAAACCAACAGCACCCCGAGCATCCCCGAAACGTCCCCGAATGGTTCGGTCTGGTGTCGGTTTGTCGGTGTGACTGCTACATTAGTCAAAACTGTGTATAGTGACCACCTAAGGGGAACAAGAAAAGTTGCCACTGTAGAGAGGTGGCCACTATGCACAGGTTTCATAACTTTATTTTCTCGTCATGGGAACAACATTGGTGCCGCAAGAGGCAGGTTGGCTGCTATAGACAGGTGGCAACTATGACAGGTTTGACAGTACCTATTTATTTTCTTTGCGGGGGGGGGGGGGTTCATTTTTTCTTACCCCTTGTGTTAATGTCGATTGACATGGCATACGGGAAATAAAAAGGTATGCTTATACATGTACAACCAATAACCATGGTAACACAGCTCGCACTCATGCACCCCCCTATCCCCCCCCCCCCCCCCCCACACACACACACACACCACGCGCAATCAAACTCGTATACACACACACACATAACCACACTATGTTTTACAAAAACAAAAATCACACAATTATGCGTTCAACGCACTACATAACTGCAAGAATACTGCATAAATATGTGCACGTTATCGAGATGTATTGATAAGTAGGTGATTTCTTTTACTAAAAAAGTGTACAATATCAACATTTCTGACCAAGCATTTGCTAAAAAAGCAATCGTCCAGTTCAAAACCACTACCAAATGACAATATCAAAGAGAATTATGAAATCGTTACAATGTTATTTATTACACAATGGTGGCATCGATACTGTATCCCTCTGATGATTGGTACTGACATGACTGAGAAACCTACTTCAAACAAACTAACTAAATATTGTAGAAACAGCAAAGAAATAGGGTGACATTTCGACACACGAAAATTCCACTTTGATCGTGTTGAGATGCACGTTTATAAATCTGTTAGCTAGCATTAATTATTTCTATCAGCTAGAGTACACATCTAAATACAAACATCAACCGTGATGATAAGATTGATCATAATGTTCTTTTCATAAGTTGTAAGATAGAGGGATCAACATGAAAGACAGTAAGAGTTTATCATTCCTTTTTACTTCACAAAATATATTCCAATACAAGGGACGCATACATCACTCATCAGTCAATACATACAAAGATGCATTAAAGTTCTTCCCCAAAGTATTTGTTTGAGACTTCAATCGTAAACCAATATCACGGTAGGATTTGCATGTGTCAGTGACGTGGGATAATTTCATATAATAAGAAAGAACAACGTTTACCTAGTACAAAAGATGAACATTTACATGATTTATGCACGATTTTACCACTATTTTGTATAAACCCTTCTTTCGGGCTTAGTCCTGTGACGCGTTTCATTAGATCATAACAATTTACATAATAACGGAACCATTGCAAACAAACACAATTGATTTTCTATTACTACAAGCGGAACAGCAAGTTACATCTACAAATTAAAATTGGTTGAGTTTTACAGTGTTTACAACATTAATGGATCAAGTTAAAGTAGTATTGGACAATTTCATGACAACTGTCAGCATAATAATCAAATATGGGACAGATATGCACTATGACTCCAATATACTTCGTGCACAAATGTTTGCAATCGTAACTCTATAATTACAATCCACTCACTTATAACTGTTAGGTGAAAATACCTCGAATGCCTACTTCATTCATAAAGGTTTCCACATCTGTGCTGTTATCATAATATGAACATGCCATAATGAAAAAGCTTGATTACTTATTTTGTTTAACATACACGAACCTTCATATGATTTAAATACACAAATTAATTGTTGTACTCCAATCTCAATGATGTCGGCCGTACATTCCACTGCACTTAAACATATATAAACAAGCTTCATTCCGGCTTGTCCTGTGTCGCGTTTCAGTAGATCATAACAATTTACATAATTATGGAACCAGATACCAAATCAAAACCCATTTAATGTTCTGTTACTAGAAACCAAACACCAAGTTACATAATTCTACGTGTTACAATTTGTTGAATGTTATAAAGTTGTATTGGACAATTTCATGACAACTGCCCTCATCTAATCAAACATGGGACAGATATGCACTATGGCTTCAATATACGTTTGGGAGATACGTTTGAAATCACGTCATTATAATTCAATTCTCTCACTTCTGATCGTTAGGTGAAATACCCCGAATGCCGAATCCATTCCTAAATTGTTTCCATATCATTTACATCTCAGTTATCATAATGTGAATATGCTATAGGCTTGATTAATTTTGTTGTTAAACATACGTTGTTGTTGTTGTTTAGTTTGGTGGCAATCAGTCAAATCTGACTATTGTTGCCAATTGCTTTTCTATTGATTTCATCTTCACATATTTTAAAAATATTATACAATTTTATATATATCAACAAATTATTTCTATGGCACCGCTAAAAATGTTGCGATATTTCATTTTTTTTTCTTTTCTCCTACCTTATTATGAATATTACTTTTATATACAAAAATATAACAATTTTCCTTATTTCAATAACAAAGCCCACCTCTCACATCGGGACTTCCGCCACATATATGGAAGTGGGCCTCTAATTATGGTCAAAACGATCCTCTTACAACACGTAATTATAATAGTATAATAATCAAGCCAAATCAAACAAAACAAATATATTCATAAATAAACACTATTTTAAAGCTACTAATTAATTATCGCAATATGCATTTTTTGTTTCCTTCTTCATGAAGTAATTCTTAAACAAATTAGTGCAAACATTTAGTGGGCTTATTTTGTGCATGTTAGTGCAAATACATAATACATGGTATACCTTTGTCTTCTGAGATAATCATAATACAATACAAAATAAACAAAACACACTCCTACTACATGTATGTCTGGTGCCTGCTCTCACATTGGGACTCCCGCCACTGATGTGTAGCTTGGCATCAACATAATATATACATACTCGACAATATTGTATGATATTAACTGAATTATACAAACAAACAAAACAAAAACATGTAGCGACATAACTTTGTCTTCTTTTTTTTCACTTCACTTACAAACTGAGATAATCATAATACAATACATATTTATATATGATTGCTTTTATATATTAGTGTATGGCCTGTATAAAGAGGCACTACTGCACCCGCAGCTTGTACCTCTATCATACAGGCTCATATAGTTATGCATTTTTTGACTTATGCATTTAATATTCTTATACAAATACAAGGGTACTAATACCACTAAAAAATAGTGTTTTTCTATCTATATTGGCCTGTACAAAGAAGCACTACTGCACCCGCAGCTTGTACTTCTATCATACAGGCCTATTTAATTATACATTTCATTAACTTATGCATTTATCTTTCTTTATATAAAAACAAAAATACTAATACCAAAATAAATAGTATGTTTCTATCCGACTTCTAAAGGCTTGTATGGTAAAACACTGCTGCCCCGCAGTTTGTGCTCATATCATACTCCCCTTTCAATTAATACATGTACATACGTTTACATAACAACACCCTTTATACTACTTTATATATAATTACTTTTATATATTAATGTATATGGCCTGTATAAAGAGGCACTACTGCACCCGTAGCTTGTACCTCTATCATACGGGCTCATATAGTTATGCATTTTATGGACTTATGCATTTAATATTCTTATACAAAAACAAGGGAAATGATACCAACAAAAATAGTGTGTTTCTATCTATCTTGATCTGTACAAAGAAGCACTACTGCACCCGCAGCTTGTACCTCTATCATACAGGCTCATATAGTTATGCATTTTATTGACTTATGCATTTTAACGAACCGTCACATCATTTAAATACACCACTTAATTGTTGTACTCTCATCTCACCGAATAAAGCCGTAAATTGACATGCACTTATACATGTTAAAAAAAGTTCCTTTGCTCACTTACAACTTTGTTTTCAACTTGCAACGCAATTATATAATGAGCAAAATTGTTTATTAATTATTAATGCAAGGTTATTCAATGGTAGTCTATACAGCAAATGAAAATAATAGCTCCATTAATCTGTATATCAACAGGAGTTAATGCAATGGAAAACAGTGAAATACATACATGTTGTATTGCATGGCTAATATATGAATATGTACATGGATATATTCGCCATAATAATGTACCCAAAAGACATAATAATAATACCGTGACATGTAGATATATTAATTACAAATCTCTTTAAGTTTCAAATACGAGTATGTTTTTAAAAAATCAAGTCAATTTCTATTGGCTGTATAAAGCAGGGAGGTGGTATTTGGAAGACTCCAATGTCCCTGATTAAAGCAAATAAAACACATGAAGTTTTGTAAATATATATAAATCCATGTTTAACATTAAACCCACAGTTTTTATTTTAAATTTTACATTTACGTGAGCGAAATATTAAGGTACACGATTTAATTACTTGGTTAAAGTCACATGGATATGGCACGCATTCATTGTTGGCATAAATAACGTTATTCACTCTTCAGCACCAGTAACTGTTCTTGAATTAAGTATCAGACGCAATGATGAATACAATACTTTTACCGTAATGAGCTGTTCTGTAATACTATTGGGCAGTTAAAATCATTGTTTAAAAGTATTATATATCATACACACTTGGACATCATACAGCTATCATTATGCAACTGTAAGTTGCCAACCAATTTAATTTTAGTAGATCATACATGCTTACCAAGATAACCATAGTTAGTGTCCAATAAAACAATGTGTTGTTCATTGAGCCATGTCGTACATAATTGACTCTTAATACGTTGACACTGTCATGATCAAGCTAGTGAGGTTTTGTGAACATTAACAATCAAAATAAGAAAGTGTATTTCAGGAACAAATAATTTCAAACAGAGCGGCGAAGTTATAAGATAAATAAATAGTAGAAATGTAAGATGAACAAAGACAAAAGGATTTCGCGCCCGAGACATCCTAGCCTCTTGACAAGGCCTGTCTCGTCTGAGCTGAGTTGAATGCACGGTATAGTGTGCATTATGCAGGAACGACTGGACAGCGCGACTACCCTGCACAATCATTTGCCGGGACAGCCTCCCCGCAAATGGATTGCTCTCCGATGAATTTCTTTTGTTAAGTATTGAATTCCTCTTCCCTACAGGAAGCACCCAATCAGGAAGGCGGGTTTCATGTACTCACGCATTATGCATCATTCCCCAACGCAAGACACAAACTATACCACACAAACACACGTACAGTGAAGCGACGCTACACGCTGAAGCGATACAAAGGTCCGATGCGATGCAACACACACACACATACACACGTCCCGAGGCCACACACAGAAACACACTGCATATACACACAGCTTACACAGGGATGTGTTTGTATATATAAAATGCTTTGTATCGTGCGTGTATGCGGACGTACACGTAGTTCATATTTAAATGGGAGAGGCATAGAGACGTGTGACTGCACATGTACTGTATTTAAATGGGAGAGACAGAAAGACGGGTGCTCAGTGCAGTAAATATCACAAACTATGCATGATTCATTAAATCAAGCTTATGCATATTCATGAGCCACTAGATGCGTAAAGCCCTCTGCAGACAGAGCCGACTCGACCCGATCCGACTGGTTTTCATTCGGATCGGCTCAGTTTTCAGTGCCTCGCGACACACATTTTGCCAGTCGAGAGACAGTCGGATGCCAGTTTGGGCCAATTCGACACGATGAATCGGATTCGACCGACCGGGCCAAACTCTAGCCTGATTGAAAACAGTCGGATCGGGTCGAGTCGGCTCTGTTTGCGCCGGGCTTTAAGGCGAGGGAATTCACCACTCGCCAGATAGCCTCCATCAGGCGTTCAGTCGTTCCTGATCCTGCATGCAGCGCAGCCATTGCTTGCTTGAGACACGAAGCCTTGTTAAAGGCTAGAGACATCCAGATGCTAGACCAGTGCTCTTACCGACTGAGCTAGAAAGTTCATCAGGCGGTCGTTCGTTCCTTATACCATTTTCAATGTACGTGATGGTCAGAAGTTTATAAAAAACCTGACACGAACTCGAAAGGTAATAAATCAACTAAGGGATATGTGCGAGAGAACAAATAAACAATTGTGTGAGCCTACTGTGGTACCCAGCGCCCATATTTATTAAATAACCTGATTGCCATACCATCTGGACCACCATACATCTTTCCTGTGATATACCGCTCTAGACGACAACAAGCCCAGTTTCAACAACAATACTGCAGGATCAACAGCTATCAATATTCCTTCTTCCCAAGCGCCATCTGCCTGTGGAACCAGCTACCAGTCTCAACAAGATCAGCTCCTACAATCGACCACTTTAGGAGCGAGCTGGTAGGACTGAAGCTACGCCAAAACTAAGAAACAAAGATGGCTTTTTACTTGCACTTTCGCACTTTTTATGACTGCCTATTCAAGTATATTTTCCTGGCTCTCTCCTGGAGTTCTGCACCCTGCACTTCCGCACCGCACAACAGTACGATAATACTCTACTCAGAGGACTGTACTGCACTTGGAAGAAGAAGAAGAAGAAGAAGGCTAGTACTGATGGATAATTCGTTTTTCAATTTGAAAACGAAAAAACAAAAATTCAAATGGAACCAGAATGCAATTTTGTTGGCGTTTTTCAAAATGGAAAAACGACCAGAATCCAATATCCATTCTCAAATAAAAATAAAAAATTATCTATCAGTACCTCCATCAAGGTTCTGATGGATAATTCGTTTTTCAATTTGAAAACGAAAAAACAAAAATGAAAATTCAACCAGAATGCAATTTTTTTTGCGTTTTTCAAAATGGAAAAACGACCAGAATCCAATATCCATTCTCAAATAAAAAATAAATAAATTATCCATCAGTACCTCCATCAAGGTTCTGATGGATAATTCGTTTTTCAATTTGAAAACGAAAACACAAAAATTTAAATTCGACCAGAATCCATTTTTGTTTGCGTTTTTCAAAATGGAAAAACGTCCAGAATCCAATATCCATTTTCAAATAGAAAACGAAATATTGAAAAACGAATAACGGCGAGTGTTTCAACATTTCAGAATTCAGAACACCGAAATGCGTTCATGCGTTCATCTTCCGTGCGTTCTGCAGTGCACTTAGTCTAGTTTTTAGACTTTTTGTAAATCTTCCCCTCATATATCGCGTAACCCGGTAAATCTACCCCCATATTATGTCGGGGGCTAGATACGGGGATGTAAAGGAGTATTATATGTTACCTTCTTGATATTAGGGGTTTAATTTAATATGAACAGAGAACGGGACTAGTGTTGGGAGGGGAGAAGGGGAGGGGCATAATAATGGTTTATGGATGGCTATGGGGTAAAGTTAAAGGGGTTGCTGGATACGGGTAGGCTTATAATTATAAAAAAGAGAATATGTTATCTACTTCGTGTTAGGGTTTTTATTTGATATGAACAGAGAATCGGACTATAGTCGGGAGGGGAGAAGGAGGGCATAATGATGTTGTAGGGATGGCTAGGGGTAGCCAAGGGCCGGGGGGGGGGGGCAGGATACAGGTAGACCACTTTGGAGACCCCTCAGAGCATGATTTGTACCTGGGGGCCCTTCCTACCTTTTTGAAGCCCCCTCTGAGCATACTCGAACAATGGGCAGCCCCCTTTGAGTATATCCCAAGCATGGGGCTCCGCCCATCTCTTTTGCAGCCCCCTCTGAGCATAAATGAAACCTGGGGGCTAAGCCAATTTCTTTCCAGCACCCTATGAGAATACCCGAAAAATGGGGAGCCCATCCAGGCATGAATGAAGCTTAAGGGCACCGCCCGTCTCATAATCCCATACTTTAACCCCCCCCCCCCCAGATACCCCTAGCCTCCATACAACATTATTATGCCCTCCTCCCCTCCCAACAATAGTCCGATTCTCTGTTAAAGGGTACCACCACCCAAAACTAATATTTGTATAATAGAAAGGTAACATCTTTAGTATTCCATTCCATCAACAAGTACACACAAATATGTTTGCAGAAAAAAAATATATAATTGGAAACCGCATCACCATTCTAAAGCATGCGTTTATGCGGTCTGAATTGTGTAGACTACCGCGGGTGCAGCAAGCGAATCGCTCGGAATTATATTGCCTACAAACGTACGCGTGAGTAGAATTGGCGCACTCGCAAACCAGGAACCAGGAAATAGTAGTGGTTCCGTAAGTGGTGGAAATTAATTGCTTTGTTTATGAATTACTCAACCTTTGCAAAATGTTAGGTATCTATTTGATATCACAAAACAGTACCAAAACATGTAGTAATGTGTTGTTATTTGCCCGGTGGTCCCCTTTAATATCAAATTAAAACCCTAAAACGAAGTATATAACACATATACTCCTTTATGCCTACCCGTGTCCAGCACCCCCTTGACTTTACCTCTAGCCATCCATAAACCATTATTATGCCCCCTCCCCTTCTTCCCTCCCAACACTGGTCCCATTCTCTGTAAAATCAAGGAGGTAACATATAATACTCTTTTTTATCCCCGTATCCAGCCCCCCCCCCCCCCCCCTCCCCTCCCCCTCGGCTATCCCTAGCTATCCATACAACATTATTATGCCCTACTCCTTTCTCCCTTCCCGACAATAGTTGCATTCTCTGTTCATACTATAATAAACTTCTAAAACCAAGGAGGTAACATTATACTCCTTTATATCCTTTATATTCACCGAGCGTACAGATTCGGGGGTTACGCGATATAATATGGGGGTAGATTTACCGGTTTACGCGATGTATGGGGGAAAGATTTACAAAAAGTCTAGAAACTAGACTAAGTGCACTGCAGATCGCACGGAAAATGAACGCATGAACGCATTTCGGGGTTCTGAATTATGAAATGCGAAACACTCGCCGTTATTCGTTTTTCAATATTTCGTTTTTCTATTTGAAAATGGATATTGGATTCTGGTCGTTTTTCCATTTTTAATAACGCAAACAAAAATGGATTCTGGTCGAATTATCATTTTTTGTGTTTTCGTTTTCAAATTGAAAAGTCGAATTATCCATCAGTACCTTGATGGAGGTACTGATGGATAATTTGATTTTCAATTTGAGAATGGATATTGGATTCTGGTCGTTTTTCCATTTTGAAAAACGCCCCAAAAAATAGGATTCTGGTCGAATTTTCATTTTTGTTTTTTCGTTTTCAAATTGAAAAACGAATTATCTATCAGTTCCTTGATTTAATACGCTAGGTCTTATCCTGTAAAAAAAATGCCTGGTTGTACTCTACTTAGCACATAATTACATCCAACGCTCGCTTGAGTAATTACATTTGTTCTTCATGGACCAGTGCGCGCGCACACACCTATACGTGTGTTGATCAGGGGGTGTCACTGCTGCCAGAGTGCCGCGATTTTTGCTCACCGGAAGAGCCTACAACTGGTTGCATTATGGGTTACTTGGAAACTACAGTAAACCAATCACAGATTAGTTCATACGCGTCGTCACCGGATCGAGGTCAATAAAACAAGTTCATATGCATACGTCACCATGGATCCCATTGTTCATAAGCGTGATACAAATCTAGGACAGTGCGCAGGAAAATAGGCGCGATAGTCTACGCACTGCATAGCATGATGATTGGTCAAGTATTTCTAGGTCACTACGCGATGACGTAGAGAAGTAGTCCACGGGAGCTTCAAAAATCGGTTCACTCCGCCATCTTGCCCATGTACAAATTCTATGGGACACGTGACTTGCTCGCGTTAAGTGAGCCTTCTAGTTATAAACGGGTTGGTTTGTTTATTCATACTTATTCATACTCGGTAATAGAATACATTGATAAAAACTACGTATCGTACAGCTACGTTGAAATTCATGAAACAGGGCTAACTCGATCGCTAACAAGTCAACTGCCTAGATGATCTCATTTATTATATGTTATTGTTCACAGTAGTTGACATGGTCACATTACATCTGTTACAAGTTTACTTGACCTTACAACACATCATGTGGTTTTGGAAATTATCGCTTAGGAAATTAATAATTGTATTCCAATACAGAACTTAACTAGTTTTCATTGTGGCTGATTGAATTGTTGTGACGGTGTTTCATATTTCAAAAAATATTGACAGGATAATGAACCCATAGGCGAACACGGTAAAACCCGACGATAAAACAAGCCGAGTGTGTTTATGTTTGAATGTGTGTGTGGGAGGGGGGGGGGGTGAAATAGAAATGATACCTACATTATTGTATATCGATATCGATATCGATATGTTTCTCATAGAGCGGTAATAGTTACAAGAGTGAGCATTTGTACATGTAAGAGTCTAGATACGGGTGATGGTGGTGGGTAGAGGTAGGGGGGGGGGGGACTATACCCTAATGTACGAAAACAAATAAGTGACGTGCCCCCCCCCCCCCGGCCCAACATAAGGTACGCCATGCCTACATGATTTGCGTAGCGCTTCTCCGGATTGTCACATCAGCACTTAAACGGAAGTGCACCATACACGGTTGTTGCACCACAAATTGTCGTCCCTGCACAAATTGTCGTCCGCGACAATTTGTGCATAATTTTGACACCACAAGTTGTCGTCTTCTGCACAAATTGTCGTCGGCGAAAATTTGTGGAGGTGACGGCGACAATTTGTGCTGGTAGCTGGCACCACAAATTGTCGCCACACCTACGGTCCTGTTCGAAGCCATTATACATGTTATAATCAAGGTTAAGTGTATTCTAGGAAAAAAATCCATTTCCATCTAGAATTTGTACACCAATCACAAAATTTAGTGATTTTTGGGCCGACGCTCACTTACAAACGGTCACTGCGTGACTTCGGAACGGTATACCCGGTCGTCGGCGATAATTTTTGCAGGGACGACAATTTGTGGTGCAACACACGGTGGCGCGAAATATAGTACTACTAAAATTCGCACAGATTGTAGCTTGCTAACGAGTTAGCGCTTATCTCGACCAACTATACATATTGATCCAGTTGTCGCTAAAATGTGTCCTATTTGGCTTTTGTGAATTAGACAATTTAGCTGGTTATTAAGCCGTGATTCAACTTCACGTCTTTGTTGTGATTCCTACAAAGCTATATCGAGAAGGTCCTACATTAGTAGATTTTAATGCAATTAGTCCGCACCACCGATCTGTTATTTTAATTGTTCGCATTTCGACTAACAATGTCGTGGAATACCAAATGCTTGTGGAATTTAGACAGATGGGTTGTCATAATAGGGAAGGCCTGAACTACAATAGCGAATTTAGCCTATCAGCCTTTTGTGAATACCAGCTTAGCCTAGCAGACATCGAACTGGTAATTTGATCAACCAACTGTAGCTTATCCGGCTTTCATGAATATGGGCACAGATGTTTAACAATTAGGGACGATCCCGACAACAGAAGTTCATTGCCATTTGGGTTGAATAGAGATTGCACATCATTCCAGTGCGAGTGCGCATATATGCTAGCATCATCACATCATCACCGGTGAAGCGTTTTTTTTTTTTTATATGTACCCCCGTACATGGTGAACGTGTTGACTACCTATCATCGTCTGGTTGACAATCCGGCAGGTACTCGGAGAAGATTTCCCAAAGGACATGGACATTTGTGCTGAACGGAGAAAGCTCATGATGCCAGTGTGAGTGCCCTCTGCGTCGTACTAGCGCCCTCGCTTCCAGGACGTGCCGCAGGACTGGAGTGGGGGCCTCCAAGGGGAATGGCGAACGTATTTTGTTATAATGATACTTGTCTGTTTGATAATCAGACTAATACTCAAAGGGATAATAACATACAATATTTGCCGAAGATCACGGATAAATGGGTCGAGTAAAGAACGCTAATCATGTCAAAGCTAATCATGTCAACCTATATTACTGGTATTCTAGCTTCCAGGACGGATCGCAGAGCCAAACGGGGTCGATGTAAATGGGATTGACGACCATGTTCGCATATGTTTCTTCATTGGGCTGCAATGCAAATAAAGATATCAAGTTAAGTGTTATCATTGCAGTCACTGAACGACATAAAACATAGGTAATGGTATCATACATTATAATCCACTAACTAAGATACTAATGCAGTAAGTATTGCTTCTATTACGGAATATACGGCGATACTTTCATAATATGCTATAATAATTCTTCTGTGTAGTAAACAAACCAAAAATATTAAAGTGATTAATTTACTTTAAAGGGACAGTCCCTCTTTTACAAAACGTCTGAACAGTTTCCAGTTGACGGATGGGGATGAATGAAACACACACAAAACAAATGAGATCAAATAGCCCTATAATTTGGATTCTATGAATGAAAAACGAATGCGTCCCTCCAGCAGACTATAATATCGGTCAATAAAAGAGTTTAACTGATTTAGCATAATATTACAACTATATTGACTTATTATTGTAAAGGTATTGTGAAGCCGACATTTGTAAAGGTATGTCACGGAAAAAATCTCAATAATGAAGAATATGTAATTACATGTAGTCAGTTTAAGCGAGGTTTGGTTATTTTGCCTAGTGTGCGGTCATGCTATTCTTATGTGTGCGCGGGTCACGTAGGGGTCACGCATAGCGTTGTGGTACTTCATGGAATCTGTGTACGAACTTCCTCACTGGGTGAATATACGTATAATGCATAATTGTTTGTTGGACGACGGTTTATTAGTTTTAGGTCTATAACTCAACGAAAAAGAGATTTCAAGCCCTAATTTTTTCAGGCATGCTATTAAATGACATTTTCTTTCATATGAGACAATAACCTCGCAACTTTTGAAATTTGGCTTGCAAAAGAGGGAATGTCCCTTTAAAGAGGTAGTTTAGTTTTGGTAGAGAGGGCGCTGCACATCACAATTTTTTTGTTAAGGTAATGAAAAACTGAGTGTTGAATTTGAGAGAACATGCAATTTTAATGGCAGAATAAACTTTATTTGGTCAAAATCGACCCAGAAATGGCTGAAATATCGATAAATATATTTGAACCTATAATTATTTGGG
>JBAMJV010012131.1:25000-54555 GCA_037951105.1 Echinarachnius parma
ATTTAACTGTCCCTGTTCAAAATGCATTGTCATATATGTAAACAAGAATTTGTAATAGACAGTAGCCCACTTTCGTTCATTAAGCGTACACCAGCATGTGACATTACATTAAAGCGCTCACCAACTGAGTAATGTGCACCGATAAAGCGCCATGTGGCCCATCCTGGCTCATCAGGTGTGAGAGCCGTCTGCTATCGCGCCCGACCTTGCATTGCATGATCCTGTATTTAAACATGGAAAAGTATATCGATTTGTTGAGTATCGTACATTAAGCAGTTGTTTGTTCTATATGAAGGGAAATAGCGTATATTTATATTTGTTAAAAGAAGAAAACATTGTATTCATTTACATGACATTAAAATTGCATTGCCGTTTGCTTAGTTCTGAAAAAGGAATCATTTTCCTACTATCAAAAACATATTCACACGTATCACGCTTATAGCTCCAATAGGGCAATTTACAAACTATAAAAGAGGTGGAAGATATATAAAATACATTTAGCAATACATGTTCTCACTTCTCTTGCGACTTTAGAAGTCACTATTGTATTATACAGTCAAACCTGCCAATGCGACCACCTGTCTATAGCGACCACCTGCTCATAACGACCGCTCTCTGGTCCCCCCGTGAAATATCATGTGTTAAGCGACCTGCGTAATGCGACCACCTGCCTAACGCGACCAGCGACCACCCTTTTGGGGTCCCTACACACATATAAATCTGTGTATAGCGACCACAAAATTAGCGATTGAGCGCCCAAGGCATCAAATCTGTTGCCTCTGGTCGCCCAAGGCTCCAATTCGGAGCATGTCAATGCATAAAACAAGCTTTTAAAATGACAATGAACGTCAGAGAGACGCTAAATTACCGACAAAAAGTGCTTCAACTCATAAACAAAGAATATTCAAGCTCTTCAGTACACGGTGCTGATACAGAAATGCGTTGAACAAAGGCACTATATACTTAATATCACAACATCACTAACAAATTTTGATCGCCGAGGCGGAGTTTTTCTCACTCTTTTCCATGATAATCCTTGCGCTTGTTGCAACCATTTTGCATTTTGCATTTTTACTTCAGAATTCTATAGAAAACTATACTGTTCATAAGCGTAGCTGGTTTTTTGTATTTTGTATTTACATACGTTGATTATTTTTTTTGGGGGGTGGACAGTCTGTAATCACAAATATTAACAGAATAGGTTAACAAGGCGTTCGGGATTTGGTTCAGAGATTGGGCATAATGGGAGCGTCTATTTGTTGTTGTTAAGGAATCGTAAAAAATTAACAGTTCCCATGCGTGCTAGTTTATTGTTTTTAATTGTTTTAACTGCAGTTGTTTTAAAATTATAAGCATCTATTGCTTCTTAAGGGTCCTAACCATTATTTTGTGTGGATATTTTGTTTATCGATTACTGTGTTCCGATTTTACTTTGGTTGTTGTTTTATAATGGTTAAATCAATTAAATGAAATAATTTAATATCTTGGTGGATATAAAACAATTGCAATCTCTCATTGGAAAACAAGTCAATGATTCATAACAAATAGAGACATACAATAAACTAAAGCAAAGAATATGTGATCAAATTTGTTTTGGTTTATCCAAAGAAATACATTCAAACTAAAATGATGAGACATTCTACACAAGTAAGTTTATCAGGATTTGAAATAAAGAAATTAACAAAAGGCAAAATACACATATCATACAGCCTACTGTAAAAACAGTAGTGCATACATCTTAGTACTCACTCGACGTTCCTCATGGAGTTAAGTGTCCTGCAAGACTCAATCAATTGTACAAGGCCCTTGTCACCTAGCTGCAGGAAACGCAGGTCTATCTCCTGAAGGCGTTTGGTCGTGCCTCGGATAGCCTTACATAGTCTTGCCATACACGTATCTGATACTGAGCTTATAACCAACTGAATACCATCTAGCTTGATATGCGTCATCTCACCTCCTCCTCTTCCATGCATGAGACCGGCCGCTATCTGGTCGATGGCACCGTCAGCGTCACCACTGAGCTTGGCATCCAATATAGTCAATCCAGATAGCGACTCGATCACGCCGCTGTAGCTTTCCGTGGTTAGACCAACAACCTTCAGGTTTAGGACAGACGGGAGAGGAGGCGGGATGGGAGGGAGGGAGAGAGATGATCCGTGAATGGCAAGGCTAGTGAGGTTTGAAAAGGACTGAAGACATGACCACAGCCTCAGTGATAGTTTTTCGTCTAGCTCAGTGTCCTCGATTAAAATGTGATGGATCTAAAATGCATGAAAAAGGAAATGAGAAAAAAATGTAATAATTACATTTCATATATTCAAAACAATTGTAATGTTCATATTGTGCATACTATAAATACAAATACCATCTATGTACAATGAGAACAGGCACCAGGTCGCTAATTGTATAAAGACAATTGATCCTTACTAAATACCAACAATTAGTATGATTAGGGAGAGACCAAGTATCAACTTGTTAACTTGTTAATTTGTTAACGGTTCATATTAATAATACCTAGGACAGGGTGATATAATGCATTATTAACTAATTTTGGAGCAAGAAAATCCGATCTGTATTTGGGCTCTAAAGATATGGATAACAAAACCATCCATTTAACACATTATCCAATCACTATAGTTATTCGTTACCAAATTCCAAATTATGGTAATACTGAATCGAAGTAGAGAGGGTAGAGAGATTATACATAACGATCGAAATTGAATGAATAATTCAGGGTTAACATGTGACAATATTGATTTGCATAAATGAAGAGCTTTCAACCAAAAGGCGCTAAATCCACTTTTTCAACTTCCGAGGAAAACAGGTTTATTTGTTCCACTTTGTACACGTGCCTATGGGAATATGAAAATTGAACTTTCTATATTTTGATTTTTAGTGAGTTATTTGTCGTAAAATGTGGATTCCTAGATAGCTACGTACATTATACATGTAGATATATCGTATTTTTATGGAAAGTGGATTTTGCGCCTTTTGGACTCTTCAAATATAAGGACTAGTAGGTTCAATTATACGAAGTGAGGTACATAACGATGCATACTCTTGATTAATATTTATCTATATAGGCAATGTATGCACGATGCATAACTAGAAACAAAAGAGAGACAAACTTAAATAGAAAATTCGGTTTTATTTTTTACATCTCTTCGCTACCATGTGTATAATGTTGTTTGCATTGTTCAATGGAAACGCCACTTCTCAACCAGTCGTCAGGACCGGTTTTTTGTGGTCTAAGTGTAATTCGCCCAACAACGTAAATATAAACAACGTAAATATAAAGTGTGTATTATAGGAATATCCACTTACATGGTTAGTGCTTTTGATGTAAGTATTACATACTGATTATCATTTTATCAATTGTTTCCATGTAAAGTATTAATATTGTCGTTATCATTGTTATTTGTATACGTGCAATGATGATTATTATTATAATTTCGTATAAGTTGTTTAATATATAGAATGTGTGTGATTCAACGTTGATAACATTACACAAAGAAAATGTAATTTGTATGGTATAAAAGAACGAATGTTTTAAACTGTTTTCAATTGTTTTGAATAGTAAAATGCAACATTTGAGAAATTACAATAACAACACAGCTTCAAATGGAAAATATGAATACAATAGCACATTGTCAATATTTTTGCTGATTAGATTTGGTACAATTCGGTATTCACCGCTATGCAATTAATCTATTTACCTTGAGCTGAAAGAAAAGTATATCTACTGACTTGCCTCTAGCTTTGTTTGCATGAGTCTTTCGAGTCCGAGAATAGTACTGGCATTGACTTTCTTAGGAAGGTAAAGCTTTTGATGTGTACTGTAGTATGGATGTACGATCTCAGCCAGTTCGTCAGGGATTGTCACCTTGTCATCAATAGGTAACTCGCTCAAGAATATCAAGAGTAGACGGTCTTTATCTCCCAAAAGGTCAGTGCTTTGTGTGGAATGGATACATTGCATGATGGGAAGCAAAGAGTGCACAGATGTACCAACAGCAAATCGCAGTGTGTATTCTAATTCATGTACTCTTTTCAGATCTCTAATCGTTTTGAGAACATTTTTCTGCCTTTCTCGATTTAAAGTACTGAAGTAAACTCCAGCACAGTATTCTTGAGCTAGTTTGTGAACAAATTCTAATGTAGTTTGCATATTGCCCGAGTCGTCGGTGAACTCATCTTTACCTAAAATTCCCAACTCAACAGCAAATAGCATTTGCTCACGATATTTCCCAAAGTCGTTTTCCATGAAAACTAGCTTCTGCGAATTGCTTAGCAATGAATTCAATGCGATGCCACCTATAGAACTCACTGAACTCTTCAGCTTGTTTATCATGATAGTTTTTTCTTCTCTTGTTCGAGAGGTTTTCGCAAGAGCATGGTGAACTAGATAGTTGAACAAACTGTTCATGATTTGTGTAAGTGTGGTTGCCCCTCGAAAAAAACAAGATTCCCAAAGTGTGCAGAGGACCATGCAAAAGAATGGAATCTTCATCAGGAAAGATATGTTGCAATGTTCTAAGTGTTTGTTCAGTTTATTTCCCTGGATTTCGTCTGTAAAGAACCGAGAGACATAGCCTTGAGCATCTTCTTCGGCATATCCCTCGATCTCAAAAACGGCAAAGTTCTCAGAGAGCTTAGTGTCGCAAAAATCTTCTTTGCGATTAGGGCGAGTGGTGACGAGGACTCGACAATTAGCAAACCGCTCAGCCATTATCACTTGAATGAGACTAGAGCCAATGGATTCACTAGACAAAATACTCCCACTAAACTCGTCATAGCCATCTAGAATAATGACACATCTGTCTACATTTGCCTCAATCAGATGCTCGATGTCTTCTGGTTTGACATGTGGCAATGTTGCAAGAAGTTGTGATTTGATGGCTTTTCCGAGGGACATATATCTGTCCAGATTCCGAAACTTCAGAACAAACAGAAGAGCTACGTCCAGAAGAGGTGAATCGGGCAGACCCTTAGCCCAGTCATGCGAAAGTTTGTCACACGCCGTAGTTTTCCCCAGACCTGCCCGTCCAACAAGGAGCATACGAGACGGACATGTGCTGTTGACCTTCGTTTTAAAAATACCGTTAATCGACTCTTCAACTGGTTTCTTCCTGTCTTTAAGCCCTCGCCATCCTTTGTCGGTTTTGAGAAGATTTATTCTTGTGTGCAGATCGGCAAAGTCCGTGCAAGCATCCTTGTCCCAAGGCTTCAGCTGAAGCTTCTTCTTCTTGTACTGCTCGAGGAGGACCTCCCTACAGCTCTCAAGGGTCAATGTCGGCTCGCGTTCTTTTGCTGATGTTGGTGCGCCATCTGGTATGAAATAAATGGAAAAAAAATATGTCAGATAATAACAAACAGACTCCAAAGCATTACAACTCTCAAGCAAAACTGACATGACAAAGCAAGCATGTACCCAGAGGGCTGCGTTTAGACATTAAAAGAACAAAATCAGAAAGGTCCACTTTGTATCGGTCTCCGCCATCCATCTAAACGAGTGGTCTCGGTCTCCGGGAAGACCATTACCCCCCCCCCCCCCCCCCCCCCCGCTTACTCAACCAGAGGTCTCAGCCTCGGCCATTATCGGTCTGGGTGACGATCAACGCCCCCCCCCCCCCCCCCCCCCCCCACTCCCCTCAGCTTACACAAGTCAATTGGCGATCTCGTCTTGGCGACGATCGTTCTCGGTCCGGTTTTTGTAAACTACGCATTCAGTGTCAATGTCAGTGGAAGAAATGCCAGAGGTAAAACTGTCAGCGGAAAAAAAATTTCAGCGACATGAATATCAGTCGAAAAAAGTAAGAGGTGACAATGTCAGCGGGGAAAAATAGTAAGTGGGAAAAATCTAGATTTTAAAGTGTCACAAGAACATGTAGAATCTACGAAAATCTACGAAAGTGTGAGGATTTCCTTTTTTCAATAGATTCCTTTTAAAGGGACAGATCCACTTTTACAAAACGTCTGAACAGCTTTCAGTTGACGGATGGGGATCAATGTAACACGCAAAACAAAAATCAGAGTGAACAGCCCTCTAATTTGGATTCTACGAATGAAAAACGAATGCGTTCGTCCATTTAAACTATATATCGGTCAATAAAGGAGTTCAACTGATTTAGCATAATATTACAACAATATAGTACTAATTCTCGTAAAGGTATTGTGAAGCCGACATTTGTTAACGTATGTCACAAAAAAAGATCTCAAAAAGAAAGAATATATAATTACATGTAGTCAGTTTAAGCGAAGTTTGGGTATTTTGCTTGGTAAACGCTCACACATTAGTACTTATGCGCGGCTCACGTAGCTAGCGGGGGTCACGTAGGGGTCATGCATACCGATCTGGCACTCCGTGAAATCTATGTACGAACTTACTCACCGGCCAAAAATACGTATGTACATAATTAACCGACGTCCCTCAGTTTATTCAGTTTTAGGTCTATAACTCCACGAAAAAGAGATTTCAAGCCCTAATTTTTTCAGGCATGCTATTAAATGACATTTCCTTTCATATAAGACAATAACCTCGCAACTTTTGAATGTTGGCTTGCAAAAGTGGATCTCTCCCTTTAAATCCCCAAATAGCAGTTCAACTATTAGGCCTTCTAATTAATGTGGCACTTTGTGATTAGGAACTTGACACTGTGTTTATATTCTATTGGCACATTTGGGGTTAAAGGGGTAGTATAGTTTTGGTAAGGCTGAACTTCAGTAACCAAACATTACAAACTGATAGTTATACCTCCACCATGCTCGAAATGTATGCAAAATAACAAACGGCTAAGTAAAAAGCATGTTATCATTCAAAAAGAGCAATTCAAACACAAGAGGGCGCTCTCTAAAAAGCATTGGTTTCAACCATTTTTCATACAAGATTATGCATGTGATATTTTGTTGTAATACTGATTAAAAAGAGAGATCATCAACAATTATTTAAAAACCTCTTTTGAAAATTTTAGAAAAAAGCATTTTTTAAATATTAAAAAAAAATCATTGAATAAATCTGGGCCCCATATCTTGCAATGGAAATGCCAACTAGATATGCCCCGCTCCTACGTCTACATATTACACCAATGGTGATCTGTATAGGCATTCTATGTAGTTTGGCTGCAATGTTCCTAATGGACATGATAATGTTCACTAAAAGATTACAATCATTCATAATAGGCACTATTTTAACAATGTTTGAAACAAATTATGGTCACCTCAAATATAGAAAATTATGTTTATTTGTTATTATATGTGTTGGTATTATTTTGATATCACAGATTATTTACTCTGACCATGCAATACCCGTGCAAAACTTATTACCGGTCAGTGTAATCTGTTCAGCTGGCAGATGATGACTGGAATCACGATTTGAGCGTCGCCTAGAAGAGCCTGCCTCTGGTGAAGAGGGTGTTTGTATCTGGTTCCTTCCTAAATTACATATGAAAACAATTCGGTAAATGCACAAACAGAGAAAATACATCGCACTATGTTGAATTTCGATTTGGTTAAGACCCTTTTAATAACTTAAATTAATAAACATAATCCTTCCATGTATGTTAACCCAAATAAGGCCGGGGCTTTTATGATTTGTGTAAAAAACACTTGGGAATATCAGTTTTTCCTAAGATGAGATAAATCAATAGCTATTTGGTCTTGCTTACTTTTAAGGTGTTTGTTTTGGGGTCAAAATAGTTGAATTATAGTTAGAAATGAAAATAATAAAAATAAAGATACATACGGTAAGTTTAAAAAGACAAAGAAATTAAGAAATCATCAAAACAATATAAAACATCAGGTACAAACCGGCTCATCATATTTGCTTGTTGCATTGTTATTCCAAATGGTCTTAACTCATACACTCAACAAGAACTCAGCCACCCCCAGGCTCAATAAGTAGTAGGTGTCACTGTCATCGACATCGACATATACAGGCCACCTTCATACCTGCTTTAGACCGATACCATCACATATGTTGACATCACCCCACCCCCCCCCCCCTTCCCCGCCCCCTCCACGTGCATATATGCATCAATGGACCCCTACCCAGCCTTCCCGAGAACGTAGCATAGTCCATCAATTGTCATCCCACACAGCCCAATTTTTTTGTAAATAAATAAAAACAAAACATTTGAAAAGGTGGACCTCCAGATCTGCAAACATTGTGGAGCACCCACTTCCCCTCCACTACTTTTACAACTGAACTGAACACGAGGCCTAACACATGGTGACAATAAGTAGTTCTCATGGCCCAACAAACAGAGTCAATATTTTAAGCGTAACATTCCAATGGAAAATACATACGTTTCCAGTTCTGGTATTTGAAGACAGCTCCTATGACAAGAGAAACAACCGTCACAATCCCAACGACACTCCCAACGATTTTGTACGTAGAATCAAGTCCATCTGGTATGTCAAGGAAGAAGAGGAAATGGAAACTCAAAATAAAAGATCATGCAACTAATATTTAATACTAACATAATCAATGACAGGTCTTAAACTAAGTATTATAATTGTTGCACATTGTTGTGCAATCTTCCTAGATTGAATGTACCGTTGTACTTATCCCCATATTATAGTCAAGGGGTGCTCTATGGAAGAGTTTACAACTAGTGCTTAAGATGTTAGCTAATGTTTTAAAGCAGCATAATCGTTTACGCGTCACATGTTGGGCATCTCAAATGATGAATTTGTTTTCATCATACCTGCCCTTCGGTAATTATGTTAATCAGTGATGAATACGACCATTTGTTGTTGAATTAGTCAGGTTCATAATGTTCTAATTGTGTGTTCGGTCAATTTGTTCGCAATTTGCAAATGTACACATTTTTGGAAAGTAAAAAGCCTGTTATCATTAAAAAAAGATCCGTTAAAACTCAGAAGGGCGCTCTCTAAAAACCCATTGGATTCAGCCACTTTAAATAAAATATTGTGCATGTGATGTTTTGTTGAAATAGTGATTAGATAGAGAGATACTCAACAGTTTTTTTTTTAAACCTCTTTTGTACATTATTTTTTGCAAAAAGGAAGCATTTTAAAAATAATTTTAACGGCTGGTTCACAATTGTCGAATAATTGTGGGGCCCCACCCTTATTCCAAATGGTTATGTTTATTGATATGTCAGCCATTTCTGAACCGATTTTGTTTTATCAAATAAAGGTTATTCTGTCATAATTGTATACTCTTTCACATTTGACACTCATTTTCATTATCTCACAACAATGTGAATTATTGTCACACAGGAATGAGAATATTAATGTGTGATATTACAAAAGGTCCAGCCACTCTAGGTTAAATATGCAAATAAGCTATGTATTTTCAAACATTGATACAATGGCCCGAAGGCTTTCTAGTCAAAATGGCAACTTGTGTTTTTAGATTCAGTATACCTCCATGTTTTAAACAAAATTATATATATATGAAAACCTCCTATAAAGTTTTAACGAACTAACACAAGTAACATGACTATGTACAGTATGTGGTGATTTATTGAGTATTGCTTACCCCTTGCTCCAGCCTGGTCGGGGTTCATTGACTCGGTTGCGTTCATCATGAATTGGTTCAGTGCTAGCCTAGGGCTGTGCATATCTACCAAAGTAAATGATCCAGTGGTTGAGCTAAGCAGTAAGGACTGGCCAAAGACTGGAACGCTCTACCGTAACTCGGCCTCAACGTTCCCGTACTCACTGTAACATCAATTAGAGACTTAATATTGGTATTTGAACAAAAACTGAATAGCTTGATATCATTTATACACGTTTAATTTAAGTTATTCAGGCAAGCTCACTTCTCCAGAACCGCATGAGAGAGATGTTCCATTCGGAGCAGACGCAGTTTCTCTCAATCTCAGTTCATACTCGGAATAACCGTCGAAATACATGAACCCGGTTGAATTATAGTACAGTACATGAATTTCTGCACATCATAACCTAAATACAATTGACATATAATCAGCGGGTTAAAGGGACTTAGTAATATTGTCCAAATCCTCAATTAATTTACTTCAAACGCTAGTGGTTTTCTCATACCTTGTCAAAACGACGCTATGTTATGACGCTATGTGTGTTGTGTGTTTTCACTCTGCCTTATTTCATCACAAAGTTCTGCACCTAAATGCCATGATTATGGTCGGACTTTAAATCGTAATATTATATGACCTATAAAGATACTAGTGTGCGATTGGTCAAAATGATGTCACGTGACCATCGCTACAAGGATGAGAAGCGTTATATTGACCGACCAGTCAATATAACGCCGTTATATAACGTCAATATAACGCCGTTATATTGACCGGTGACGTAACTTACGTCACAATGGGTATGTGAAGATGGACAATGTGCGCGTATTAGCATCCTGGCACGCGCAGCCGCGTTGTTAAGCTTTCTACGGAGATTGCGCGATCCGAAAGTAAATTTGAAAGGACGGTTGAATAAAGAAGCATTTTGCGCAGCATTTCGATAACAACACGTCTGTTCTACTGGAAGGATTTCGATTTAATCTAATGATTTTCCCTTGTCCATAATTTTATTTCAACACAGCAAATTTATATTTATCTTGATTTATATCTTTAAAGGTCATCATAATATAACAGATATTGACTTTTTCCTTCGGGAACCATATAACATTTCATTTCCCTTGGGGAGTTATATTTTTGTCTCGGAATACTATATTTTTCCTCAGCGCTACGCGCTTCGGAAAAATATAATGTCCCTCGACACAAATATAACTTCCCTCGAGGATCTCAAATGTTATATTGCCCCTCAAGACAGTCAATATCTGTATAATGTATACCTGTGTCATCCGGAGACCGTTTCAACATTATCAATGCATATTGTGACAAATAATGCTGAAGTTTGTCTGTCTTATCTGATCACTGACTGATTGCCACACCTTGCCAGTCCCAGATGCAACTTTTCATGTACGTACTGAACATTTTTTACCGCATCATCTTCTTGCCAATCCCATATAATGCATAATTATGGTGTAAGTGACATTTCGCTGATTCATCACATCGTATGTATGTACTTGTCTTTAGTGCCATACTGACTGACTACTTTCCATAACTGTATTTTGATTTGACATTTCGTTATGCCACGAAAAGCAGACGCTGTTAGTAGTGCACCAGGAATTGATGTCAATGAACTATGTGAAAATTCAGCATTTTTTAAAGATGATCGAGAAAATTGTGTAGAGGATAAGTGAAAACTCAAATGCCAAACTAGAAGCAGCCATGGAGAGGAGCGAGAGGAAGCTCAGTGAGCTCATCGAACGCAATGTGTCGACCCTTCACGACATCCATGTGACCATTGGCAACAAGTTCGCAGAGCTTCAGCAGCTGCAGACGAAGATCGACGCGCATGAAGAGAAGATCAGTGGGATGACTGCCAGCCTCAACAACTTGGAGCAGTACTCAAGGCGCAACAATATCAGAGTCCTGGGTATTGCTGAGAAGGATGGTGAAAGCACCGACGAGGTGGTTTGCGAGCTTGCCCAACAGATTGGTGTGCAGCTGTCTCCACGCGATATAGACCGATCGCACAGGATAGGAAAACCACCAGGTCCGCAGAAGCGCTACGCAGGTGCCTTGCGTCCTAGCACTTTAAGATCTGACCCACCGCGACCCATCATTGTCAAATTCACATCCTACAAGCCTAAACAAGTTTTTTTTATCAAAGAGAGGCGAAAGCTCAAAGGAACACGAACTATCATTGTTGAAGATCTTACCGCAACAAATGCTAAGCTTCTTACCGCTGCTCAAAACGTACGAAAACCTGTCATGCATGGTCCGTCAATGGGAGGATTTTCGTGACGAGGAAAGACTCGAACAACAAGGAGAGGAAAATACTGATATCTTGCCACTCTGACCTGAGAAACATTTGAAATGAATTTTACATACGGTAATATATTTTGAACATATTCTATCCTACTATTTTATTGTTAAATTATTTACTGTTTTAAAAGTGCAATTACACGAGAATTTTAATGTAGAAATATACGGTTTCCGGAAGATTATAAGTGTTTTTGTTTTAAATCACATTTCTTCCAAAACTCGTTTTTAAATTTTACCCACATTTTTAATGCGTGTATTGTCTTTGTATGTGTGTGTTTTTTTGTACATGTGTTGATGTATGATGCCTGATCGTGCTGACATTTTAAACTTTTTACATTCTATAAATTTGCAAAATGTTTCTGAATTATTATCTCCGTTACATGAGGTAAATTATAGCAATGATGGACCTGTGCAATCATATTATCAACCTGAAGAGTATAATGAATTCATTCATAAATTAATGTAATTAGTTTCAATATGAAATTAAAATCTGAATTTTCACCAAATTGCAATAGATGATCAATCATGAATATTCATGAGGCATCTACAGTTTATAAACAATCCTGCCATATTTTGTAGAGAACAATCAATAAAAGAAGCTTTGCGTATAATCACTGTTGTTGAGTCTTAACAACAAATTAATTTCAATTAGGTATCTCTTTTTGATAAAGAAGCCAGAAAAAACAAAGATATTGTACAGTTTCTGAACATTCATGGCGTTACCAAAATACTTGAAGATTGGAACGAAGACTAACAAAGTGTAAAAAAGGGAACCTTAACCCAAAAAGATACCAATATCAACCTTAAAAAGGTGTTGAAGCCAGAACCACTGGCTGAGCACCTACGGGTGCCGATAAGCACCCTTTTAAACCTACCCCTTTTTTTATGATATAAACAAATATTTGCATGAGTATTACAAACACAATTATAATTCTGATTCGCCATCAAAGCTTCGTTACAAATGCACTCTACAATATTATTTGGTTCTAATAATTTACATTTTTCATACAAAATAAGGCATTTATTTGAGTGCCACAAATTATTTGTAAAAAACATTACACACAACTCTAATCGGTCAATGGGGAGTGGTTTTCATTTAACGTTACAGTAGCTAACAAAGAAAGGTGTATATAATACTATACATAATCCAGGTAGACTCAATGGGCGGTATTCTACTAAATTTATCAACTTAGGCTGGAATACGTTTATAACTCTCTACTAACTAATCCACACTTACGTCCATACCTCAGATTAGTTGAACATGCAAACTTATAATTTTAGGCTGGTTTAAAGTCATAAACAGGCCAACCGGAATTCGACATTACCAACTTTGCCGGGGGTTGGTTGACACTTAGTTTATCACTTTATGCCGGACTTATTTAGTAGAATCCCGGCCATTGCATTTTTAAAGTGATCGAAAAACTTTGTTCTCATGTGCAAAAACTGATGCATGTTTGTTAAAATGTGTCTTTTGTGATCTGATATTATGTCCACTGTTTTATGTGCAAAAGATCAAACGTAAATGAATGTCTTATTATTGCCGATTGATTAGCGAAAATTCAAAGTAGTTTTTGCTAACTCGCTGCACATACATTACTTTGTCCTTAATTATTATAGGTATAAGTATGAACCAGAACACTTTAATCATACATATCTTTATAAACAAAACATTGATTCGGAAAACCGAAACCAGCTCTATGTTTCTACTTGTCATTCCATTACAACGAAGTATGTGAGAGCCGCTAACACTCTAGGAAGGTTTTGTGGATTTTGACAATGTTACTAGCTCCCTTGAAATGAGGACATGTGGTACTGGTAAAGTGTGTTTAGACGGTGAACCTTCTTCCACTTCATGACATTAGTGGACACCTACAATTACAACATTTAGTTTGGTTGTTAAATTATTCCTTTTTAGTACATTATATTATAATAATCTATGGCTTTTACCACATTATAATTGTTTGGTCTTCCGAATGCATATAGCAAGTAAGTATTAATACCAGTATATTCAACATTATCAACACATTCAAATACAGTTTGCCTGGTGGTAAAAGTTACCATATTTGATGTTTTAAATGCAGCTCTCCATAACATTTGTCCGCATTTTACTTTTAAGCTAATCTTAATATTAATGCTACTGCTACTAATAATATAAAGTTTTTTTAATCCGCAGGTACTGTAAATATGCTTATGAATTATAGTTGATACTCCACAATAAATAGAATATAAATGCTAGTCACCATTTGCTTCAACACCTTATAAACCCTTCCCTTGAGTTCAAGATTTATTTTAAACTGTATTGTTATATAATGTATGTCTTAAGATAAGCTATTACATTGCAATCGAGTAGCTAACAGCAAGATGGTTGGAATAGATCGGTAACAAAATTAGGCTACTCACCACTTAGCACTGGTTAACTCCAACAAAATATTTAGAATCCTTATCTTGGCATTAACATTCAGATTCCCGTTGTAAGGTGTTTGTGGAAAACACAACACATTAAATTGCAATGACCAATTTTTGTTAAAGCAATAACCTGCGTCTATAATCGAGGAGAAGGCAAAGTATAATGCTGGCACAGTTGATAATTATTACCATATATTACTTATTGCAGTTGGGGCATAAATGATAAGAGTATCAACTATGACGCGGGAATCATAATTATAATAAACAAGCACAACGGTTGCGAGGAGCCGGGAAGGGATAAACAGACGGCGTCCCAAACGAGACGGAAGTCTGCTATAACCTGATAACGGCTTGATGCTGAACAAAATCAATTGTGTCAAGTCTATTGCAAACATCGTTAAGATTCAATTTTCAATAAAAAACAATCCCATAAATCTATGTACACCTATAAATCTATGTTCATCTTATTGATATAATATAATTAAAGTAGTTTAAGCTTGGAAATCAGCCAAATATTCAAATAAAAATCATAAAGATTGCAACTCACGATCGATTATAAAACATTACTTGTTTTTTTCTTGCAAAAAGACGCTCATAATTAGGATGAAATGAGTCAGGGAAGGGATAAACAGACGGCGTCTCAAACGAGACCAAAGTCTGCTATAACCTGATAACAGCTTGATGCAGAACAAAATCAAATGTGTCAAGTCTATTGCAAACATCGTTAAGACGAAATTTTCAATAAAAACAATTCCATAAATCTACCCATACATCTATGTTTATCTTACTGATATGATATAATAAAAAATAGTATATTAGCTTGGAAATCAGCCAATTATTCAGATAAAACTCATAAAGATTGCAAATCACGAACGATTAGAAAACATTTATTGTTCTTTTCTTGCAAAAAGGCGCTTTTTATTATGATGAAATTATATTCACGGGAATCCAGGGGCCCCTCTCAAAGATGCCTTGTGCCGTACCAATTGTGCCCCATACCCTAGCTACTTACTTGTGGATACCTCGCAAACAACATTTGGTTTGATACTTACAATGATGGACCTCGTCACATATTTTTGTGGCAAGCATTTGCCACTGCATGTTGATAAAACATGCGGATCGTCGTTAAATAATTCATAATGAATATTTGGTAATCCGCTGATTTAGCACATGAAATTGGAAATCGACTTGAAATATACCGTCCAATTACAGCCAAGAAAGAGTTTCAGGAGCGTTATGTATTACAACAAACACTCAACATATTTACAATCTGTTCACCTGCCAACTTTATTATTACGATTTACAATCAAAAGAGACGAGATGTAATTAATATAAGCAAAGTTGAATACACGTTAAGGTTATTAGATGATATATCTTTTTCATAAGACGTATCTAACGCATACATAAAAACGTGTTATTTTCTTATTTGTAGATAAAATGGATTGCTAAATGAACATAACCCTAGTCATTACATTTGTTCTTATTTGTTGCATTATGTTATCAAGTTATTAACTTTAGGCCTTTAAGCATCATCATTCAATATGTGTGCGCGAGCATCATCTTGTATAACTGGTGTAAGTTGGCAGCTCCACAAACTCGTTACCAAAATCGACATCCGCGTGCATGAGAGGGGCCTGACTGTGATTTAAAAAAACATCTTTCGATGGGGCATCGAACCAGGGTAAACAGGGATGGCGGGTTTTTAAACGAGACCGAATTCCACTATAATAACTAATGACGGTTGGATGCTGAAACCAATCAAACATCGTCAAGTTTAAATGTCAATACCAAACATCCCATTACTCTATATTTTCCTATAAATCTATAGCTACGCTTTAAAACTGTTCATACCTATAACTCTTTAATTGCCTACAAATCTTAGCTTTAGTGGTGATTACTGCATTGCAAGTACCAATACAAACAGCAAAATACATACGTAAAGTGATACAAATAATAAGATGAATCAAATTACTCCTCATAAACTTGTCCATTATAAATGCCATCTCGGTGACCCGGGATCTTTTTATAATTCGAAAATCGGGTTCATTAAACCTCTGGTGAAAACCACCAACCAGTTTACCATCTCAACATGTTCTAGAATAGGTGATATTTGGTTATTCCATCATTTAAAAAATTATATTCCAGAGCAGCAAAACATTTTAGCGTAAAAATATACCATACTTTATGAACACCCAATTATTTATCTGTTGATAATGCCAATGTCTATAGGTGTTCGACTGAAACCTTTAAATGTAGAGTTGTCACATACTATTGACATTCTAAGCTCAGATGTTTAAACATATTGATTTTTGTGGCTTCTCGTTTTATGTGATTATATTAAAATAATGTATGAATGGAGTAATTTTTGCATGCCGATGCCCTTAATTGCAATGTAATTTAAGTAAATGATCGTGATCCTTTTCACGCTTCTAATCCCTCCTTGTCTTAAGTATTATGTTAATCGGACATTGTTTCTTGCAATTTGAAGAGCATACAATTCGAATGACAGAATATACTTTATTTAATCAAAATCGCTTCAGAGACGGCTGGAGTATCCATAAATATAACCGTTTGTAATTATTGTGGGGCTCCACAATAATTCAATCATTTTGAATCAGCCGTTGAAAAAAATGCGTTTGTTAATATTTGTTGATGATCTCTCCATTCAATAATAATTTTGACAAAACGTTACATGCACAATTTTTTTTATCAACAATGGTTGCAACCAATGAGTTTTTAGAGAGCGCCCCTTTTGAGTTTAAACGGCTCTTTTTTTTAATGATAACAGGTTTTTTACTTATTCGTGTGTAATGTTGTATACCTTTCGAGCATGGTGGAGTTTGTTATGTAATGATGCTGGATTTGGTTACTAAAATTAAGTTTCCCCAAAACTGAAATCTCTTTACCAAAACTCAACTATCACGTTCTTTTTTAATACGCTTATAATTTGGAGAATTCCTGCAAAATAACGCATTTGTCTGAAATTTCGTATCATCTTTGTGCTAAATCAATAAAGAACGGATACCCCGGACCTCCACCCCTCTCTCTTTCCCGCCAAAACATTTGCCTGTACGCCCATTGACATTCATGTCATATCGAAAGGAAAATGAACAGGCGTTCTCTATTCTAGACAAAAAGAGCAAGCCCCTTTCAGTCAATTGTTCCGCCGAGGCTACACGGCGGCAGCTCCGGATTATCATAAACAGATACGATAAAATTATGTTTGCAAAATACAAATTACGGGGTGAATCTCATAACTCATACAACTGTGTCTATCCTGAATGTCTCCTCGATGACCCATGTGCTTTGTATTCTTCAAAATTCGTATTAGTCAGTTAATAATGTGATAATCCTCTGGTAGGAACCAACCTCCAATCTTTCAGTTCAACATCTATTGGGTAATATTGGTATATCCATATGAAGTTTATTCCAGAGCAGCAGAACACTTAAGCGTTAAAATATACCATAATTGATCAACACCTAAATACGGTATTGCCTTGATATCATTTGCAGTATAGATTGAATTGTTCAACTGATATACATGTATTTAAATGTAGAATTGTCAAATACTATTAGTATTTTGAGCTCAGTTATTCAAACCTAACCTTTCTTCCTTTTGCTTAATTGATAAGAGAACAATATTTTGATGTACATTATGTAATAATTTGTAATATAAATGTAATAGTTTTGATTGTTCTGGTCGTATTTTATGATAAACAACTATTGCAATCTGCACTATTTATTCTTTCATCCACTGTGTCACTTTGTAATTATTAAAAAGAAATCACACACAAACTCACGCATACATGAAAATAATACACGTGCACCGCACACACGCACATACAAACATACAATCATACCCACATACATACACTCACAGGCACGCAAACGCATACATATGCATCACGCTCACACTTGCACACTTTTCCACATACCCCATACGTACCCGCACACGCACAAACACACACATTCATAATCGCTGGAACGATGTTGCATAATAATTCAAATGGAACAATGATTTAATTCTAAATACCCCAAAATGCAACGCCCTAACATATGGACAAATTAATTTGACCAACAAGAATACATGAAAATGTGTAATTAGAAATTTAATATTGGCGACATACTGGAACACCTTAGATGAAACAAGAACAACGTGTTGTACCACTGGAATGTGGGTTTCACTAAATGAATGCATTGCTACCACGCGTGCCAAAGGGGCGAGGGGCACTGCCTCTAATGATTTGATTATTGGGGCGTGGTGCCTGTAAGAATCTGATTATATAGCTATCGTATACATATCAAGAGAGGTTGGGGAATCAAACATTCATATCACGTCCCTCCCAATTAACAGAGACAATTTCAGGCCCCATACAAAACAAACTTACTAATATTTGACAGAATGGCAACACAAGAGGGTGCTATTCCAACTACCGAATATGCCATGATTTGGTTCAAAGAAACCCACACAAATTATTGTTTACACAAATATTTTACGAATTGTAACAACAGATGGCGCGATTCAGATAAACACATAATCCACTTTGAGCATGTTGATGGGAAAGTTTATTATTATTTCAAACATCAGAGAGGACATTGACATACAAAGGGAAATTGTGAAATACAGCACGCGTATCAAGCAATGCATTGAGCGTACTACTTCTGGATTGCCCTCAATAATCGAGATCTTGGCGAATGTGTTTGGGGCCCACAATGTGTCGACATTATGCTATTTAGTTGCGTTATTGTTTCTTCTATTGTTCAACATGCATTGGATTCAACTCCAAAATGGTTTCAATAATATGTAATACTCATTTATTATTTGGTGAAAAGTATAGAATATGTTCAACATGCATTGGATTCAACTCCAGAATGGTTTCAATAATATGTAATACTCATTTATTATTTGGTGAAAAGTATAGAATATGTACAGCTTCAGTTATTATTTTATTCAACATACAATCCTTCCCATCAGTATACAACTTTTATGTAACGATATCTCTGATTAAAATAAGAAATAACAAATATGAAACATTTATATTCAGTTATAAATACACCTAATATTACAAATTATACAATCATGACTTAGAAATGTCAATGGTAATTACTTATTACAAATCTTGATATAAGTGAACATTTACGATCCCCTTGCATCTAGTCTACATACAAATCCAATAATTCCATTATAAAACATAATGTACAGGCTACACATTTACGTACTAGTTTTCATTACTGTAAACCTTTTTGTGTAAATCAACATTTTGTTGTTTAAAGGGGTAGTTCACTGTTGGTTTATAGGGCGCTTCAGTAAATATGTTTTGTGTAAGGAAAAACTGAGTGCAACATTTGGAAGAGCACACAATCGAATGACAGAATCAACTTTGTCTGATCAAATCAGTTGAGAAAGAAAATAATATATAACATGCTTACATTTTTCAAACATTTACAAAAAAGGTATTAAAGTAGTTTTTAATGATATTTTCAATAATTATTTTAACAAAACATCTCATGCATATTTTTGCTATAAACAACGGTTGAAACCAATGCGTTTTTAGGTAGCGCCGTCTTGTGTTTTAACGGCTCTTTTTAGAATGATAACAGGATTTTGACTGAGTTGTTTGTAATCTGTTATACATTTCGAGCATGGTGGAATTATAACTATTTTTTTGTATGTAGTATGTAATGTTATGGTGCAGGCTTTGGTTACTAACATTAGTTTGACCCAAACTGTACCATTCCTAAACTAGAAACAACTCGTAGCATGATAGCTATTCACTGACTTTAATACAGTAAACTCGTACAAAACATTACATTGCTATACTTATGAAACAACTTTTCATTATTTGTTGTCTGCTTTATACCATCGTTCCGAGACATAGAAACAACAATAGTTTGTACATTGTCAGACAGGTTCACGTTTGTATGATATGTTAAATCTACCTTTTCACCATTCATAACGGGAAACACTGAGTAAGTGTCGATGAATAAACTATTTTATCAACTTGCCATATTGCAATATTACGCTGTTCTAAACAAAAACAAAAAACGCTTATACGATAACAAATATGATTCTATATGCGAATACTCTCTCCCAATTCACCAAACTACAGACTCTCCATGTATTTTGCATTTATACTTGCAATATGGTTGAACAATATACACATAAGTAAGGCAAGATGATATTTCATCCTTATAATAAATGCGCAATTGATATAAGTAATGTTTTTAATTCACTCTACAAAATAACGCATAGTATTGCTAGATAACACCGCATAACCATGATAACACAAACAAAACACATGTGATGTATATTTTGTTCTCACTGATTCATCTTTATGATTATCCTTCTCATTTGGTCCAGTTAGGTATTTCTACATTAAACTATAATGTATACATTGTATGCTTATACCGTCCTAAATAACATAATTTTAACTTGTATAATTTCGAGTAATGTTAAATATATAATTAACACATATACCCTGCATTTTGCATACATTTTCATTCGAAGTGGCATACTGTGAACTTGCATTCAATGCCTCTCTTTGAAAACATTAAGCATTAACAAGAAATAACAAATATTATGAAGCGAAACTAAATAGTTTATATTATACATGTTATATTTTTCAAATCTATAATTAAAATGAATTGTAAACGTTTATACATGTCCGTCTAAGTACAAAACCAAACTATTCAGTATATGCCCGTCTATTACTACAATACAAAATAAAGAGAAAACATCAAGTGTTGTGCAATATATATGCTCCGAACCCATTTTGAACACATCGATTACAATTATAATTCGTGGTTACGTTTACAAGAAAACATGAACGGAAGTAGAAGACCACCCAAATCAGTAATCAACAAATGCATCAAGATCTTAGCAAGTGTAAATAGCTTGTCTTCATTCCGTGATTAACATCAAGATAATATCATCTTATCTACACAATGCAACATGAGAGGAAGTACGAGATATCATTGATCAACAAATGTATCAACTTCTTAGGAGGTGTCAATTACTTGTCAAAATATCTTGATTAACATCAAGGTGGTAACATCTTATTAACATAAACGGCAGCTTTCATGATTCATGAGGATATAACTAGAATGCGAGAACTAAGAAAATGAAATGCAGCGATTGAAGTATACACATGAGAGCAAGTAAGAGACCACCGCAAGATATCGTTTGTCAACAAAATGCATCGACTTGTTAACTACTTGCATACATTCTTTGATAAACAAGATTACATCATCTTAATAACATACTAGGAAATGCTTCATTCTTGAGGATATCACTTCTGATAATATGACATACATTAATATCAAAATAATGGGCAAACGTGGCTTAACATTTTTTACCACATTGAATAGTTCTACACTACTATTTCATTGCTGCAAAACATTTCAAGAGTCAAGTAGTGTAGTCATATCATACAATTATTTGGAACTATTATATAGTTCATTATGAAACTGTACACTGCGAACTAGGACTAAATAAAAAGTAAATACATGCTAACCACGAGTATAGCTTGTCTACATTGATTGATTAGCATCAATGCGATCTTATTAACATACTACAACATGAAAGGAAGTACGACATATCTATGATCAACAAATGTAAAAACTTTTGGGAGGTGTCAATCAGTTGTCAAAATATCTGGATTAACATCAAGGCGGTAACATTTTATTAACATAAAGGGAATGCTTTAGACGTTAGCTTTCATGATTCATGAGGATATCACTAGAATGTTAGACCTTATAAATTGAAACGCATTGAGTAGTGTACACACATGAGAGAAAGTAGGGGACCACCACAAGATATCGTTGGTCAACAAAATGTATCGACTTGTTAATTACTTTGATAAACAAGATGACATCATCTTGATAACATAACAGGGAATGCTTCAAACGTTAGCTACCTTCTTGAGGATATAACTTATAATATGAAATACATTGAGTGATGTACAATAATACTCGCTAATATTAATACTGGCAGATTATTTAGTTCCTGAAATGCATTATACCATAGACAGTATACATGGTATAAATACATTTCAGTTATATAACGTTACGTATTGCACGCATTCATTTTTTTGCACAACATGTATGTAATGTTTACGTCATCATAGATATGTACATTTAATTGTACTCTACACTATTATTTCATAGATAACAACAAAAAAACATTTCAAGAGGGAAGTAGTCATATCATACATATTTTAAAGTGTATGTCATTATGAAACTGTACACTGCCAACTAGGACTAAATACAAAGTTAAAGGGATAGTTGAGTTTTGGTAGAGAGGGCGCTAGACTACTTATTTTTGTGTGAGGTAATGAAAAACTGAGTGTAATATTTGAAAGAGCATAATATTTCAATAATAAAATCATCTTTGTTTGATCAAAATCGGTTCAGAGACGGCTGAAATATCCATAAATATAACAATTTGTAATAAAGCTGGGGCCCCAGGTTTATTAGAGAATTTTGAAGCAGCCGTTAAAAATTCAAAAAATATGCTTCCTCTTTTCAAAAAGTTACAAAATAGGTATTTAAATAGTTGTTGGTTATTTCTCTATCTAATCACTATTTCAACAAAACATCAAATGCACAATATTTTATTCAAAATGGTTGAAACCGATGAGTGTTTAGAGAGCGCCCTCTTACGTTTTAACGGCTCTTTTTGAATGATAACATGATCTTTACTACGTCATTTGTAATTTTGTGTTCCTTTCTAGTTATAAGTATTAGTTTGTAATGTAATGATGCAGGTTTTGGTTACTAAAATTCAGTTTCACCAAAACTGTACTCTCCTTACCAGAACTCAACTATCCCTTTAATACATGCTTTGCCTTACCGTTATCATGATTACAACCATTGTTTAGTGACCAAGAAAACATGCTATTGCTTACGGAGCCATATCGTCCAAAATATACTTACATTAAAGGGAGAGATCCACTTTTGCAAGCCAAAATTCAAAAGTTGCGAGGTTATTGACTTATATGAAAGGAAATGTCATTTAATAGCATGCCTGAAAAAATTAGGGTTTGAAATCTCTTTTTCGTGGAGTTATAGACCTAAAACTGAATAAACTGAGGGACGTCGGTTAATTAGGTACATACGTATTTTCGGCCGGTGATTAAGTTCGTACATAGATTTCACGGAGTGCCAGATCGGTATGCATGACCCCTACGTGACCCGCGCTAGCTACGTGACCCGCGCATAAGTACTAATGTGTGAGCGTTTACCAAGCAAAATACCCAAACATCGCTTAAACTGACTACATGTAATTATATATTCTTTCTTTTTGAGATCTTTTTCCGTGACATACGTTAACAAATGTCGGCTTCACAATACCTTTACGAGAATTAGTACTATATTGTTGTAATATTATGCTAAATCAGTTGAACTCCTTTATTGACCGATATATAGTTTAAATGGAGGGACGCATTCGTTTTTCATTCGTAGAATCCAAATTAGAGGGCTGTTCGCTCTGATTTTTTTGTGTGTGTTACATTGATCCACATCCGTCAACTGAAAGCTGTTCAGACGTTTTGTAAAAGTGGACCTGTCCCTTTAAAGGGATCCAGTGATTTTGTTAGCATGTGCAACAAGTTGTAAATGGGTGGTATAAAGACTTAGATGTGTGACCTAATACTGTAAGTTCTCCGAGTATCGTGTAAAACAATGTCTCGTTAAATGGATGTTATATATTTCTAGAAATTAGTAAAAACTCATTGTCCTGACTTTGTACACAGTTATAATTATCCAGTGGATAGTTCAACATCCAAACACTTCGATCGTAATATCTTTCTAACGAAAGGGGAATTCGAAAAACCAGAAGCTGGTCTATGCTTCTATTGGTTGCACGAAAATTACGAGGTATGAGTAAGTTATGTAGATTCGGACAATTTTACTAGATCCGTTTGACACTGAAAGTACTACACTCTTGTAAGGTTTTATGAAAATGAAAATGAAAGGTCATTAAACAGAAGATCATATATTTTGGGAATGAATTAATAAATCGGATTATTATTATTATGGGAGTCTTGTTGCGTGAGCAGACCTTGGTAGCCTACTCATTTACATTTTGGGTTGGACATTGCCTAAGGAGGGTTCATCATGTATTAGTGCGAGTGCGCTTGACCTATGATACTAGCATCCTCGCTTCTATGACGGGTCACAGAGCTAAAGCGGGGTTTTCGAGATGAACTGGGGATGGTGAACGTTTGGTTTACATTATTGTCTGCTTTATAATCAGGCTGATACTCAGAGGTTTGATAACAGACTCGATTTCCTAAAGATCATGGACATTTGGGCTGAATGGAGAAAGTTCATCATGTCCGTGCAAGTGCGCTTGACCTACGTAGTCATGGTAGTGTAGCCGTCCAGGGAAAAGACATATTGTGCACGTTTCGTCCACAAACATGTCTGGTTTGCTATCAACCTGATACTCTGATGGATAACAGAAGATAAGTTTTCCTGAAGATCATTGACATGCGGGTTGAATGGACTAAAGTTCATCATGTTAGTGCGAGTGTGATATATGGTACTATATCATCATCTCTTTGTCATGTTTGCAGAGCTGAGTTGGGGGCTTTCAGATGAGTGGAAGATGTTGTACATTTGACTACATGATTGCCTGGTTGACAATCATACTAGTACATAGAGGTTTAACAGAAGCGAACATTTCATGAAGATTATGTCCATGTGGGTTGAATGGGGAAAGCTCAACATCGCCTTGTGACCAGTGCGAGTGCGCTTGACATATCGACGCTTCCAGGGTGGGTCGCAGAGCTGAAGTAGGGGCTTCCTGGTTTTAGGATGAGGCACATTTCGACAATCACGCTGGTACTCAAGGGAATATCCAAAATATCATGGACATTTGTGATGAGCGTAGAAAGTTCATCATGTCAGGGCGAGTGCCCTCGACCTATGTGGTATATAAACGATCGATCATTGATATTTGAACTGAATGTAGAAGGCTCATCATGTCAGTGTGAGTGGGGTCGACCTACGTAGCGTTACTAGCACCGTCGGTCCCAGGACGTGGGGGATGGTGAGTGGGGGATGGTGAACGTTTCGTCCACCTTGTACATCTCGTACATCTCGACAAGGCCCACGTAGAACTTCTGCAAAGCAAATAAAGATATTGAAATATGAATAATGAATTGGTTTCAATCCTTGCAGTATTTAACATGATTTTTAACCTAGACATCGAGACGATATATTCCACTGAAATGCAGACAAGCATGTGTAATGTTGATGTCCCTTCTATTGAAACATAAGTCCATGTTAGTGAGGTTTGTATTACTCCACTGCGGTAATATTACCATACATTATGGGATTCATTGTGTAGTAAAACATACGATTTACGTGATAACTTAACTATATACTTGTACTACTACTACTACTACTACTACTACCAGGGGCGTCGATCCATTTTTGCGATGGGGGAGGGGGGGGGGGGGGGTGCAATTTTGACAATTTTCCAGAGTCACCAGTGAGAGAGTAGGTGGCGGCAGAAAAAAGTTTTCATCCGAATGACACCCAAACAATATACAAAGTATATCTATCTTATTACAAAACAAGTTTTATTCTGCGCCCATTGAAAGTTTCCTGATGGCTCAAACTCATTTGTTGAGTAAAGGTGCACCTACGTTTGGGGGACATAAAAGAGGTCCAGTTGGCGGAGCCTCCCCAAACCCCCCCCCCCCCCCCCCGAAGCTTTTAGATGTCAGACCTTTAAAACTCCTATAATGTGTGATCAAATTAATAGTGAATTTATCGTAGCGTATTTTAAAGGGCATAGCGAGGAAAGGATTGAAAGGGTATGGTCAAAGGCCCTCATAACAGTAGCCTAGGGGTCACATCAGCCACGAAAGCTTTTTTGATATTAGCACTTACATCAAAGATGTTCTTCTTATGATGGATACAAATATAAATTTGAATAAATGTACGCTTAATCTACGACCTCTGCCCAAAGTTGTGCACATGTGGGATATAGAGACGGATTTGTGCAATTTAGCACATTCAAGATGGGATTTAAAAGGTATAAAATAGTGGATATTATGGGTGTGTATTATAGCGTGCATGGCAATTCAGTAGCGAGAAGCCTTGTATCGGATGGGTCCAGGTGTTCCTGGAAGTATTTGATAGAGTCTAGGGGATTGAGCCCCCATGAAACTACAGCATTATAGAACTGTCTTCCTTTATGGGGAAAAATGTTGAATCGTTTTAATATGTGCAGAGTTTTGACGAGCGATTACTTTTTCTCGAGTCGGTTTGTCATAATACGGGTGGGGAGCAGGAGTCCACTTTGAAAGGGCCCCACTAGAGGGTACAGGGGACGTTTAGCCTCCAGGGACTAAGAATTTTGGCAATTTCTTATTCTTGGTTTTCAACCAAATGACAGATAAATTAGACAAACAACATCCTTTTTCTCGACCAGAAAATACATGACCACTAAATAACAGCTCCGTCTACTTCTAAATTATTTTGTTTGTGATATTCCAATTTGATTTGTGTTCAGCGCATATGTGCAGAAATAAAAGATAGATTATTTTACATTATTCTATTTTCTGTGTCGGTGTTCTATAGATGATGGTTTAATTATAACTCCGTTTGATTTGTGATTTGCGTTTTAGAAATTCCATTGCCCAACACATTTGGAAATTTGAGTTCCCACAACCAAAATGAAGCTTGCAATGGGAATTAAAAAACTGTATGCAAAAACGAGATTTGCAGTCTTTTCCAAACGAAAAAACAGCTATTTTGAAGGTTAAAGATGAATAACAGTTTTGGGAAAGTTACAGAAAACATTTATAATATTGTTGAATAAGTATCTAAAAAGGGCTTGTGTGGTAAAATCCGAACCTAACGATGCGTTAAATGCAGAAATATCGGAAAAATCCAATACCCGCCCATGGTTGTATAAATCCACCGCCCGTTTGCACCTGTTCGCGCCGCTAGCGCTGGACTAGAGATATCGACAAGCTGGGGACAAGCCCGTATAGCGAACGCACGTGGTTAAATTGCACGTAGTGTATGCGCGATTCCGCGTTGGCGATATCTATCCGCAACAGATCAATTTATAATTTTGCAAATATATCAATTAGTAGGCGGTTTCTTGGCCAATTTGGATAATCCCATATTGGTAAAACTATATTCTGTCACATGGTTAGTAATAAGAGCGTACATTTCATTTTTAGGGGGTGGGGCGTTTCGCACTACTGTCATTCACCTTCAATTAATGATAAATGTGTTTTTCCCCTCTTTGGCATGATATCACTCGATTTTGTCTTCCTCATTTTCGAAATTATTGGGGGGGGGGGGGGGGGGGGCGAAACGATATGTTAGCCCCCAAATATTTTCAATGGGGGGCGACTGCCCCCCCCCCCCCCCCCACCCCGGTTCGACGCTTCTGACTACTACTACTACTACTACTACTACTACTACTACTACTACTACTACTACTACTACTACTACTACTACTACTATTACTACCAATACTACTACTACTACTACTACTACTACTACTACTACTACTACGACTACTACTAGTAGTACTACTACTACTACTACTACTACTACTACTACTACTACTACTACTACTACTACTACTACTACTACTACGACTACTACGACTAATGTAGTACCAGTGCTACTGCATATACATCTACTACTACCACTACAACTATTAGTAATACTACTGATACTACTACTACTAGTACTACTTCTTCTTCTACTTATATTTCTACTAATACTAGTAAACTACCAATACGTTGTCAAACAAATACAATGCTGATAAACGGAAATTGCATTTTCTTGTTATTTTAATGAAATATATGTTTTAAAGGTCTGTCCCCCGTTTACAAATCGCCTGAACAGTTTCCAGTTGACGGATGGGGATGAATGTAACACACACACACACACACACACACACACACACAAATCAGATCGAACAGCTCTGTAATTTGTATTCTACGAATGAAAAACGAATGCATCCGTCCATCAAACTATACTCCGCAAAAAAAGAAACTGGACACTTGTATAAGTTGAAATATGTAATATTAATGTATGATAAAGTGTACATTATCATATATCAAATTAAAGGGAATTTAGTCCTCTACATGCGGGGTATAAATTAAAGGTGTAATCGTTCATGCATGACATGCCATGGTCAATTAACAATAGCAAGGTATGTTTTCAAAAATATCAAAATCAATGGAGGACCACACCATTCGACTGAAATAATAGTAAGCGTTTCACGTAAAACAAGATGTGCGGGGCAAGTAAATGTTGACATTATTTAACTTTATTGTTATGAACAAACTCTGGAAATACAAATTTTTTGAATAAAACAGGGCCAGGTTATCAGAGCATGATCATACTGGTCTGTATTAGAGGCATGAAGCTTGTCTGTATCATGTGTCCCCTGTAATTTTAACCATAGTTACCTAGAGAAATGTCATGTTAAAGACTACCCAACTGTTTGACCAAGGGTGACATCAGGTTTTAAAGATCTTTGGACTACGGTAGAATTCTTAAGAAGAATTTATACCATTGTTCAAGCTGAAATAAGGGCACAACTGTGGTTTTGACTAATAAACCTTTGCCATGGAATTCCACATTTTGTTACTTTTGAATGAAAATAAAACCTATAACGTTCACAATTGCTTTTTATTTATATTTTTATTGAGATGAAGATAGAAAAGGTCACATTCGTAATGAACAATTATGCCATGTCATGAATATAGCGTTTTAGATTATGCTTATCAACATTTATATGGTTGAGTGGATGTTCCATTTTTGCTATTTTTGAAAACAGACCTTGCTGTGGTTAATTGACCGTGACAAGTCATTCATGCATGATTTCATCTGGATTTCATGCCAATATTGAAGAGGGTCATTTTATCTTTAATTTGATATACAATATCATATATTTTATCGTAAATGAATATGAAATATTTGGTCTTATACAAGTGTCCAGTTTCTTTTTTTGCGGAGTATATATATCGGTCAATAAAGGAGTTTAACTGATTGATCATAATGTAAGACACGTATATGTACTTTGCCTCATATTATTTGTCTCTTCTTCCATCCCCACCCCTTTTCATCTTTCACCCATTACACCCTTTCATGCCTTTCTCCCATTTGCCTCTATTCTGTATGCCATTCTCTATTCACTGGTTTCTTTCACTCTTCTCCTTGTGAATCCATACATGTACATTCTTGACTGATTATTCGTCCGAATAATCAGTTCTTCACCAGTAGTCACCTCATCTGCATATTCATTCCTCACCCAATCATATGTTGCCAGCC
>JBAMJV010012132.1:0-44590 GCA_037951105.1 Echinarachnius parma
TACAAAACTAAAACAGTGGTCTAAATCAGCGACAGACCCGCGCCCCCCCCCCCCCCCCCCACACACACACACACACACTTACACGACTCAACCAGTTGTCTTGGTCCCGTTTTTGAATATAGGCACCCCCAAAGCCCAAACCCACAGCCTTGAAAAATCCAGGCTACCGGCCTGAGAGATCACATATTTTGTCTTGGGGTAGTGGTCTTGGGGAGTGGGGAGGGGGGGGGGGGGATTCGTCTTGGTGGGGGGGGGGGAATATTTCAGGGGGGTAGTTGTCCGGGGGGTTATCGACCGGGGGGTGATTTTCTGGGAGGTAATCATCCGGGGGGTAATTATCCGGGGGTAGTTGTCTTGGGGGGTAATAATCCGGGGGGTAGTTGTCCGGGGGGTAATTGTCCGGGGGGTAGTTGTCCGGGGGGTAGTTGTCCGGGAGGTAATTGTCCGGGGGGTAGTTGTCCAGGGGGTAGTTGTCCGGGGGGTAGTTGTCCGGGGGGTAGTTGTCTTGGGGGTAGTTGTCTTGGGGGTAATTGTCTTGGGGGGTAATTGTCTTGGGGGGTAAAAGTCTTGGGGGGTAATTGTCTTGGGGGGTAATTGTCTTGGGGGTAATTGTCTTGGGGGGTAATTGTACTAGGGGGGTAATTGTCCGGGTGGTAGTTGTCCGGGGGTAATTGTCCTAGGGGGGTAGTTGTCCGGGGGGTGGTTGTCCAGGGGGTAGTAGTCCGGACACGGTTTTTTAGTAATAAAGCTGTATCATCTCATGAAAATATTATGAAATGCTTGAATGCTTCAATTATTTACCCGGGAACACCTTTTCCAGGACTAAATAGAGCGTGAATGAATCTTCCATGCCGGGATTCATCTGATTTCCTGCAGTTTTCTTCGGTTTTAGCAGAGAAGGAACGAAGAAACGCTTGGAATCATGTGCAGCCCAAGGCAGTCGGACTTCGGAAATTTTGCAAATCAAATCTAACTCAGTCATGAGATGAAGTAGTTGGTTTTGAACTTCTACGGGAAATCTCCTCCAGACATGCTTGATAAAGCTTTCTTCCAATATACCATTTTCCTGTATATTGTTCCAAGCGATGCCAACCATGTAATCCTGTAAACATAATATAGGACTGTTTAGTCTTGACAGGATGCAAATTGTGTTATCAACTGTTTTTATTTACTGTTAATAAAGAACTTTGGGGAAACTTGCAAGAACAACTACAATTTTAAAGAGTTAAATCATGAAGTGATCCATTCGCTTAATTCTTTTTTTCAAAAGTACTATTTTAAACTTTCTTTACTTATGTAAGATTTTGATTTAGTGAAAACATACACGAAATAAATGAGTCTGATTCAATCTGTCTGTATTTACTCTAAAACTATAACATCCTAATAAATATGCAATGTTATTGGTTTGTTTGAAGTCTTAAACATATTAAACATCTTTTTTGAATTTGTATTAATTAACTTTGAACTAACGCGGATTAAACGAATCGAATACCTCAATTATTGCATGTACCTGTCTCCATAATATTTATAAGAGCACCATTATGTCCAACATATATTGATTGGGTATTCATATTTCGATTTTGATATGTATCAGTTATTACTAAGGATATAATAACAAGTCATTATCTGACATCACAACTTCATACAAAATTGCAGAACTGTGTACTGAAATGTTACTTTTACAACTGTAAATAGTCGGGATCGAGCTAATTAGCTAAAACGTGATAAGTTAACTATGCAGTCTAATCAACGCTCATTTGAACTTGCACCGAATATGACAATGGATCGAACACGCCTTTAGTGTTGATGCTCCTGGTATATCTTGTTGGAAGACGACAGATATCATCTATCCGTATTCCCTCGTGACAACCATGACTCACCGTGTCATCTGGTTCAAAGATGGTGATGACTTCTTTGAACACGTCGACGAGCCACCGAGGATCTAGAATGACTAGGTCATTGAGAGCATCGCTGACATCGCCAAAGTAGATAATTCGCCCGAGGTCATGGTAGAACGCAAGCATTGTCATCAGATCACTTTCTATGCCCAGTTCAGCAGCAGTGGCTTTGATCTTTGGGAAAGGTGGAAACAAATGTGGATATAAATGTATTAACCCTAACCAGGCTGGTGGGTTTACCCCCCCCCCCCCCTCCCTTAACGTTTCTCGTGATAATTCGGCAACGCGCTCATGTATTGCCGCGCGACTTCATGAGCTTTCATTGAAGTCGTGCGCAACTTTTGAGATGACCAGGTAAACCGTTAAATAACCCAACCTGGTTAGGGTTAAATAGAGCAAGAATTGTTGAATTAGTCTACGTGTCCAAGTATGAACAATCATCCGGAGAAACGAGTAATATTTAGTCCTTTCAACGGATATAGATTAACTGAAATTGAACATGTTTTGCGAAGTAACAGTAATGTATTATTAGTAACACATACATGTATTACATACCTCTCGTAAGTCCTTCATTGGATTATTGGTTTTCGGTTTGATTTGCTCCTGTTCAAACTTCATCCAGCGCAGGGGGATGTCTTCTCCCATGTAGGCCGCGTCAAGAGCAACTTCAACGATTTTGTCCTTTAGAGTTTGTATCTGATGGTAACGAGATTAGATATGACTTTGCATTTGTATTAAAGTATGTATGTCATGTATTATTTTGTTTCTGAGCAGGTTTTTAAGTAGGGATATTTTTTTTAGTAGGGACAATTACAATTACAATATATTTGTCCATCGAGTACATCAAAACAAATTGGCTAAATGTCGGAAGTGAATTATTCAGTATTAACATATTTCTTCATTTTGCTAGTATTTTCACCTCGGGGTCCTTGTCTCCTAGCGAATTTTCCACAGCGATGAACTCTGGTATCACATGACCACTGTATGGCTTTCCCTTTAGACTCTCTCCGATCGTTGCAAAGGCAGTTGCAATCTAGAATAATGTAAAGAGACAATTTTGTTATAGCAATGTAGACGTACCAAAGAAATATTGGGTCAATTAATGTTTGTTTTAATAAATCCAGTAATGAATTATTGACTGATATATTTTATTTATATGCCTATCGATCTACCCATAATTTATTGCATACATCCTATATCTTGCCATGCATACCTATTATAGGACATTCATGATTAAGATCAACTGTATCTGGGGAAGCGTGTTAAGATTTGATCAACCAGACATGTTAAATATATTTTTGTTCGAAGAAAATAAATTATTGATACACTAATAGATATGCACCCCAACACACACACACACGCACATTAAGTGTCATGCACAGATTGAACGTAAATCACATGCCACATTATCTATTATCAAAATACCGAGGGAGCAACGCGACTGAGGGCCGCTGGGGTTGAGCCATATGGAGAGTCCCCCTCCCACGGGTAAATTTTTACATTTATATACTTGAAATGGTACATTTTGGTGCACGTCACACAAGCAGCCAGAGTAATGCTAGCCTACACTAGAACTGCGCGGCTCGGTAAAGAAAATTACTAACCCCAGACCTTACGCAAGATACACAACAAACTGAGATCATCTGTTCGCGAGCGAAGCGCGTAGCGAAAACTTAGAATGGATGTATAAATTAGTTTTTGAACGTTAGAACGCATCGTGAGTTACCGTACTGCGAGTTATACCCGAGTTACTGATTTGTATACATCCTGCGATTTACTTCCAAATGATTATAACATTTCGTCGAACATAGACAATGTCAAATTAGCATTTTACATATTTGACCACGATAACATTTCAGATGGCGATTTCCTGCATCTAGGTGAACTCAACATTTACCATGACCATATTACGTAACGTGTAATGGACCATGAAATAATAATGTTTCTCTAATGGTGGTAATTAAAGATATAGTTTAATCCCGGCTTTGATTCAGGTTTATATAGCTTTGAATATGTGCCTATATTGATATACCACATTCATTTCTTCAAAGGAAACCTTAAGTAGGGCAAAATAGGAAGCAAATTTAATGCAACTGTTTGGCTTTTTTCGCATCGGCGTTCCATACTCCTAAAAAGTTATTTACTGCGCAGCGCGAATGTGCGTACGTGCCCATCGAGTCATGACGTCACATGAAGACCAAAACTCGGAGTCCAAAGTACTTATAATGTGCATGGTTTACATGCAGAGCCTTTGATTTGCTAGTAAAACAAACTCGTATTTTCTTGGAAATTGAGGCTGAACTGAAAACGCCTAATAAATGAATTGTAGCAGGATGGAGCAACACATATGAGTGCGGATCCGCCATGATATAAACTTAAACAAATGTATGCAAATATTGCAAAAAATCGAAATAATATTTTTCTGTAAACGTTAGTATTGCACTCAGCGTGTTCGTCTATGGTACGTCTTGTTCTTTACTTGGTAGTCCCCCTTAAACCCCAACAACAGCGGAATGTTCATGTGCATAAACATGTATATACGCTATTTATAATGGCAACGTAACTTTTACAAGTCTAGGAAGTTAGACGATAATAGCCTACACGTGTTACCTTTTCACGTTTTTTGTTTCCTTTTCCCGGGATACTTTTCTTGTGAGTACCAACGATTATAATCGGTGGAGAAGGAAGATTTGATGATTTGCCTTTGACATCTGTAGGTGGCCGTGCATATGCAACGATTAGAGAAATCCATTCATGTATGAAGTCAAGGTTAGTGGCTACACTCGGAGACCCGCCTCTCGTCTGATATTGAAATAAAAAAAATAGGAGAAAATAAATGTAGTACAAAACTGTGATTACGGAATTAATGTGCTTTCATTTTACACACAAATTAACTGTAACATATATTGAATAGGAACAATTGATCATTAATGTATGTTTTTGTCAGTACTTAGTATTGATATCAACAAATAAAGTTACTTGAACTGAAAACACAGACAGGCAGACATATTTGCATTGCCGTGCGAGTCCTTGGTTTGCTGAAAGTCTATCATACAAAGCTTTTTCTAATAATCGAAATTTATTTGTATTTCTAGAATGGTAATGGTTCTGAAAATATTAATCCGTCCAACTTGCATCCATCTCTATAACTTTTCACGTATAATTTACATCATGTATGTTAATAACGTGACATCATCTGAATTCCATAGTAGTTGCCATGGTAAAACAAAAATAACTCCACGGTATCCAATGGCTGAACTGTAAGATTAACCATTGTTTGGGCGTGTGGGCTTTTCAAACATTATTTGTTGACAACCATATATTACGATTATTTATATTGACCACAAGGTTAGGACTCTAAATAAAAAATGTAATAACCCTTGTGTTACCTTGCCACTAGTCTTGATATTAGGATGAACGTCATGAACAGCTTTTTCATGAAGATCTTTGCTAAGATCAAACGCTAGGATGTACACAGCTCTCCAAGTCAAAAATACCTAAATAAATGCAAATAAAACGTACGGATTAATGTGTTGCAAATAACAATATCAACAGCCGTAATTGGACTTGGAGTCAATATTTGAAGAGCTCACTTTCAAAAGGCGTTAAATGCACTTTTCATACAAATTGAGTTAACGATATATATACATGTATAATCTACGTAGCTATCTAGAAATCCACATTTTACCACAAAATAAATCTTAAAAATTAAAATATAGAAAGTTTAATGTTTATATCCCATTAGAGACGTGAACAATGTAGGACAAATAAACCTGTTTTCCTCGGAAGTTGAAAAAGTTCGTTCCAAACAACCGTGGACATGCCATTGATGATCCATTGAAGATGTAGTTTCGCAAGATTGGTAGAGCACTTGCTTCCCAAACGGGATAATCCGAGTTTGAACGGTTTGCATTGTATCCTATAATCGGGGTAATGTATAACTGTGAAGCTCTTGCGATGATTTTTAATCATATTAGGCGCTATAGTTCAGTTTTGATATAAAGGGCACTCCAAGGAATATCTTTGTGAGGTAATGGACAACTTAATTGTATTATATGGAGGTGCACATGATTTTAAAGATAAAACAGACTTCATTTCCTTAAAATCGATTTAGACAGAGTCGAAACAAATCAATTAATAATCAATGAAGTAGTTGCCGATAGTACTCCGTGTCGACACTAAGCACCCGCGCCGTAACCCGCGACATAATAATGCAGCATCTACCAAGGGTCAACAGGACTGGTCGTCAAACCTTCTCGCACAACACCCGAAACATGTTAAAGAATTATTTGAATACAACGATTAACAATGCAAGTGTCGCGAAAGAAATGTTTTCACATTCACAGACTTAGAAACCTTCGTTTTAGCTAATAAGTGTGTAGACAAATGTTAAATTAATTATAAAATTGTGTTTCGGCTTGTTTTGCTTGTTGAAATGTTGTGCATATGTTACGATACCGCATCGCGTACCAGTGAAGCTTACCCATATTCTGTACGTGCACATAATTGTGCGTGTTTATATTGTTTATATAATATGACAGGTATGATAGAACCACTAGAGTTCCGAGGAGATGTTTAGGATTTGGATAATGGTACTAACTCCATTAAAAACGTGTTCAAATGTGTTCATTAATTAAAGGTGGCCCGTCAATTTTAAGAACTACAGTATATTAGCTTAAAGGTAAAGGCCAGTTTTGGAAACGCCCCCCTCTCAAAAAAATGAAATGGAAGCTCTTATTAAAGGGAAAGTTGAGTTTTGGTAGAAAGGGCGCTAGACTACTTTGGTTTGTGAGGTAATGAAAAACTGAGTGTAAAATTTGAAAGAGCATAATATTTAAACAATAAAATCATCTTTGTTTGATCAAAATCGGTTCAGAAACGGCTGAAATATCCATAAATATAACAATTTGTAATATACCCGGGGCCCCGGGTTTATTAGAGAATTTTGAACCAGCCGTTAAAAATATTTAAAAAATGCTTCCTCTTTTCAAAAAGTTACAAAATAGGTATTTAAATAGTTGTTGGTTATTTCTCTATCTAATCACTATTTCAACAAAACATCACATGCACAATATTTTATTCAAAATGGTTGAAACCGATGAGTGTTTAGAGAGCGCCCTCTTACGTTTTAACGCCTCTTTTTGAATGATAACATGATCTTTACTACGTCATTTGTAATTTTGTGTTCCTTTCTAGTTATAACTATTAGTTTGTAATGTAATGATGCAGGTTTTGGTTACTAAAATTCAGTTTCACTAAAACTGTACTCTCCTTACCAGAACTCAACTATCCCTTTAACAATAATGTGAAAAATTATAGTTATACTAATATAGGATTATCCAAATTTGGCCAAGAAACCGCCTACTAATTGATATATTTGCGAAATTAGATATTTATGCCGACGAGATAGATATCGCCAACGAGGAATCGCCCATATGCTACGTGTATTAAGACCACGCCGTGTCCACGAGGCGGTTTGCTACGCGTGCTTGTCTCTAGCTTGTCGATATCTCTCCCAGCGCTAGCGGCGGTGACATATCTGAATAGGCGCTGGATTTATGAATTTCACAGGCGGATATTGATTTCTTCCGATATTTCTGTATTTTACGATGCTTAGATTCCACACAAGCCCTATTTCAATACATATTCAACAATACTGATCAATATAGATGTGTTCGGCTACTTTCCCGAAACTGGACTTGGGCTTAAAAGGGATCTAGTAACTTTGTGGACATGTGCAAAAGGTGATGAATGGTTGATGCAATGTGTATTCTTGTTATCTCATGGATGTGGTGTGGCAACATTGGTAGAGCGCGCGCTTTCCAATCGTGAGATCCCGGGTTCGAACCCAGCACACCGCCTTTGTCCTTCGGCAAGACAATTTATCCACTCTTGCTGCTCTCGACCCAGGTGTATAAATGGGTACCTGGTAGGATGGGAACGTGTTACCTTAGCACTGTGCGCGCCTAATAGGCAACTTGCTGGAATACTCCCCAGGGAGTGGAAAATGTGCAATTAATGTACAGGATTTATTGCAGTGTGTATCCGTTGACCGGGGTAATAAAATTGTAAGCGCTGTGATATAGTTTACTATGAATAGCGTAGCTAAATGCCTAATATTATTATTATTATTATTGTTATCTCATGTGTCCACAGGGTACTGTGTGAACATTTCAAGTCAAATGGACATTGCATGGCCAAGTAATGAGCGAAAATGCAAAGTGATATTCACAAACTCACTGCACTAACTTTGTACACGGTTTCAAAACTCCAAGGGAGTTTTTCTTATCTGAATACTTCGATCGTACATATCTTTGTAACGAAATATAAATTTGAAAAACCGAAACCTGTTCCATGATTGTATTGTTAATACGAATACAGCAAGGTACGCGGGAACCGCTAGAATACGAATTTTATTTTGAGGATTTGGGCAATGTTACTAAGTCCCTATAAACTTGTAGGTTTCGCACCGGTTAGACTGTTACATCCGCCTTTCTCCTCGTTTGCTGTTTCACTCACCACTTCAGGTTAGAGACTGGTGTCCTTAGTAATAGAGTTGTGTGACGAGATTTGTAAAATGCTTTATAGGGTGCTTTAATATTTTGAAAAATGTATAAATAATGAATCAATAGAAAAGCAATTGTCAACGACAGTCACATTTGACAGATTAAAGTGATTCAGGTAAAGTGTCAGATATTGCACAAAATGACATTTGAGACTTCAATCCTATATCAATATCATTGTAAAATACAATTGAACGATTTGTGAAAGTTTGAAAGAAAACGAACACTGTTAACCTAGTGAAACAAACGAATATTGAGTTCATATGTTATCACCGAATACTGATGGCCTGTCATGGATTTGTAGCAGTTATACTTGTTATCAACCGTTGACGATATCCGCATGTTTACAGACTGTACAGAATTCGTGGAATTTGCGCACTTTGGATCAAAGTTCAGTAGCGTCTTGAATGTTTCCCACGCGTGCTAGCTGGCTCGGACCAAAGACTGTTCTGGGACGTGTTTAGCTACAACAATTCTACTTTTTTTGAAAAGCGTTGATCAACGCTTTTGAAATAATGATTTTCAATGATAATTATCTTCATACTAAAGGGACATTTGACAAAATCTAACCCTACTTTATTCTTCTCTTACCATAAGCTAAACAACAAGGCAGAAGAGAAACGAGGAAGCTCCAAGTATTTTTCGTGGAGTTAGACACTTTACCTGGATCACTTTAAGATAAATACTTGTTATTATTGTCCATACCAACACGCTATCTTAGTACAACAAAACAAATCCCCATCACAAGAATCGAAAACAATCGTTTTTTGTGCTATAAAAAACCCAAATGTGTTGATGACGTCACACATTGTGCAAGTTATCATTAGCAGACGATGTTTCATTGCGAATCTACACAACCATTAGTGCACTCATATTGACTGGTAAACGTGCATTTCCTGCCACTAAAAGCATTCACTTCATGGCATTTTGTAAATAAGGTTTACCTCGACTTATACACAATAATAAGTCACTCGGAGATATTTACGGAAAGAAAAACCAATTCCATGAAGTAAGTCACATACCGTCCTACTGTATCTGCTCGAAAGACCCGCCAAAGTCCGGGCATGATTATATTGGCCTATTGTTCAACAGCTGTATTAGGATGCGGTGTCGCTGAGGGTGCGGTTCGTTATTCCGAAGGTTCGTTATTCCGAAGGTTCGTTATTCCGAAGGTTCGTTATTCCGAACACGCAAATTTCCTATACCTGAGTGTTCGTTAATCCGAAAATTAAATAGGGTTTGTTAATCCGAACATTTGTTGCATTATTCCGAAGGTTCGTTATTATAACAAGTTCGTTATTATAACAAGTTCGTTATTATAACAAGTTCGTTATTCCGAAGGTTCGTTATTCCGAAGGTTCGCTATTCCTAAAATGAAATCGGGTTCGTTATTCCGAAGGTTCGTTATTCCGAAGGTCCGTTATTCCGAGGGTTCGTTATTCCGAAGGTTCGCTATTCCTAAAATGAAATCGGGTTCGTTAATCCGAAAATGAATTTGGGTTTGTTATAATGCTATAATTTCATATAAAGAGATAAAATAAACTTAAATGGCCAAGGGAGGGAAAGGGGGAGGGGTATGCTTAATGCAGGCTGTAAATTAAATAAACAAAACACAAACTATAGTATTATAACAAGCCCGATTTAATTTTCGGAATAACGAACCCGATTTTATTTTCGGATCAACGAACCTTCGGAATAACGAACCTTCGGAATAACGAACCTTCGGAATAACGAACCCGATTTTATTTTCGGATAAACGAACCTTCGGAATAACGAACCTTCGGAATAACGAACCTTCGGAATAACGAACCTTCGGAATAACGAACCTTCGGAATAACTGAACCTTCGGAATAACGAACCTTCGGAATAACGGACTGTAACCGTCGCTGAATGTTCAGTATCTGCGTGATATACTTATGGGCGAAGTGACAGTTTAAAATAACTTGATATTTAGCGAATCGGTCATCTTCAACACAACATATCTTAATAATGGGTAACACCGCTGATTCAAGAAAGATTAAAGGTTACTCTTGACATCTATATCAAATTGTAGGTATGAAGATAATTTTGAGATAATTGACATTTGAGCTTCGATAATAGCTGTATACACGCTGTATCACTGGATCATTAAAGACGTATTATTCTGTTATGGTTCGTATAAAGGTAACCCGTGAAACTTTCCATTAAAAGAAAACAGTGTTGTACTTAGGGGGAAAACGAGAATTATGTCTGATTGTGTAGTCGATTGTTTTGGGGAAACGCGCGCCAGTACGTTTTTCAAGTTATTATAAAATAACTCCATAATTAGGGAGACAGTTTAAACATACAAACCCGATTCAATTGCCGAAAGCCCCAAAACAAGGTGTAAAAGAAGTTGAATTGTGCCGATTTTTACAAATGTCATGGATGCGTTAAATGTTTTGAGCTTATAAGATACTTAAATTGTTAATATGGTCGAAATAATAAAAGGTGAATCCGAGAAATACTTCCAGATACTTACCTGATGTGTTGTGTAATATGTTTCATGACCAGCAAAATCCCAGATGGTGAAAGTGAGTTTCTTATCGTCTGATTCAACAGGTTCTGTAGATGCCTTATCTCGAACGAGTCTAAGGATGTCTTCGTCATTCTTTAAAGATTGTCGAGATTTCTTCTTTGGCTTAGTATCCTCATCTTGTCTTGGTCCTGGAAGATGAACGGTTACATTTTAGTTACACTTAAAGTGATCCATTTACTAGTTGTCTATAAGGTTTTTCCAAATAAGATTTTTATTTTCAGACACTAACTTAATTTTCAAAAATTAACACAAAAAAGTTGAACTTGACATTAAAGATGTCTTTATTAATCATAATTATTTTTAAAAAGCTGATCCCTTGCATATTTCCCCAAATTGATGTGTATATTTCGGGTTTATATTAGGTTTATACTCGGGTAATCAATATTAAGGGGTTTCAGGGACAGGCAACGTTTTAGGGTTTTCTAAAATCAGTCGGAAGAGCACCCCGGTCTAGCAATCATGGGGTGTCGGGTTCTAATCCCTATGAAATCCCACATTAATCCTTCTTTTAATCACAATATATTTCTGGTCAGTTTCTCTATTATGTTTGAATTAAGGTATATCAAGTTACACAAAGGAAGTCATACATGTTAATTACTTCACTAGTTTAATAGTTAACATTAATTGAAGACTTGGCTATTTTCTGTTATAAATTGGAGACGTTATTTAAGTTTAACACAATGACAAATCGATATTGTAAAGGTGCTATAGCAATTGGAAGTAATACTATCATTACCTTCTCGTTCTCGTTTCTTTTTGTGCCGTGAAGAATCTTCAATCGAAATGTGCCGTGAAGAATCTTCAATCAAAATAAAAGTACATGGTTAACTGAAAATCGCTACATTTATGTACAAGTTTTCGAAAAAATGTCCTGGCATTTATTATGTGTTGATCCTGTAATTCATTCTTTCATTAAAAGAGTAGTACACAAACAATACCGTGTTGCCCACTATCGAATATTTTTATAATGTTAAATATGAAGAGCAAATATGTGAATTTAATATCCACATTGCAACACGGCCATTGTCACAAATCATATTTATAAATTATACACATTTTCGAAAATATACTTGGCTTGTACTTTTTTGTTGATTGATGATCTCGCTATCTAATATTGTTTTAAACCGACATCACATTCACATATTTTGAAAAATATGGTTAAACGTGACGTGTCTGAAGGGCGCTCTCTTGTATTAACAGCTACTTCTTAAATGGAAAAGCAGAACCCATTACGCGCTTCTGCTACCATACGCCAATAAACAATGTACAAGATAATTGTGAAAGCTTTAGCGATTTTGGTTGAATGTTGGCAAAGTTAATTGATCGGTTCAAGCATACTATTATAATCCGGTCTGGAAAGGAGATCTTTTGAAGGTCTGCGTTTGGCTACGTTGGAAAGGGATTCTTAACTATATGATATGATAATTAAAGTGATCCGTATCTATACTCTAGTGACAAATCTATATTATTACATTCAAAACCCAGATTCATAGATCTTTTTTTAAATTAATATCTTAGCCTGATATTGTTTTAAAACCATTAGCGGATATTTGCATTTAATTTATATATATGTATTATAACCTACATTGTCGTCAAACGTATTTTGCGTAATACAGACAGCGGTCGAACATATTTCATGAGGTTTTCCTATTGATAATTCCTAATATAAATACTATTTGAAATGTATTTTGTTAAGAAAACCTCTTATTAAAATGTTGGACTCCAGTGAAAAAAAAAAGAAAAGAAGAAAAGATAAGTCAAAAATTATATTTTGCCCCCTTTTGATGACGGGAACACCGTAAGGATAATAATCTGTTCCATGGGCGTAAATACTTACGTAATACCTATTCATCAGGGGGGATGAATGAATAGATCATCCCCCTGATGAATGGGTATCAATGACATATTTATGCCCATGATCTGTTCAAAACATTGGAATGGGATATTTACTTTTAAACAAAATAAAAAGATAACACGCCTTCTTAAGGAATCATAGATAGGGTTTGGGTCATGATGATTTTTACGCATACGCTTGCTACAAGCATATATTTGTTTAATTTCGTTTTCAATGATAACATTTGCATGACTTATAACGAACATTTTCCATAAATGTTCATGAAACCATCATCCGTTAACGCTCATGCTACTGTCTGACAAACGGAGAGCTTTTTCGCAAAATGGCCCTTGAACATGGTTTCGTCATGAAAACGCCATCTACATACTAAACACGTCAGGACATTTGATCCGAGTTTGATACAAATCTGTTACAATTAAATATGACATTACCCGATTCATGTTGTGCGGCTCGATCAAAAGTGTCATCCACTATAGCCTTGTGTTGGATATGTCCGGCATATGGGATTGTAAGTAAAATATTACACATTCATGAACTAAAAAAAGGTAGTGCAGTAGCGCATTTCCTTTCCAATATATAAATACGTCAGAGCCACCAACTTCCCAAAAAGCACGCCGTGATTAGAGGCTATGCTGAATCTTTATGAAATATTATTTTAAAATTCAATATCGCCAACGATAACTTTTTTGTTAATCGGGCATTGAACATGGGTATTGTTTTGGACTAAATATGTACATGTATATGGCAAATTATTGAACTTTATGCTTAATATATGTGTTATTAAAAAGTTGCATTGCATACCTGATGTTCCTTCTAAACGTTGCTCTAAACTCCCCATCATGTCCGTGCGCTCGAGACTTCCTAAAATTCGTCAATCAAAATTACAGCAGCTATAAGTATATCCTCTAATGCAAACAAAAAACATATTGTGAAATGTTTGTATCTTGGCAAATGCATTTTAGTTCTCCAAAGATTTTGTAATAAAAACAAACTTGTCACCATTTTGGCCAAGGGATCCATTGCTGGTAATCGTTTAAAGTACCACACCCTGAAATCCAAGATGGCTGCCCCCAATTTGCATATTTATGAATTTGATCGCATTACAGTAGCTACATCCTCTAATGAGCATTAAATACAGGTTATTCAACTGCCATCATGCTCTAAATATGTATTACAGGTATTTTAGCTTGGTTGCCACCATGGAAACCTGTGGCAATGCATATAATTAGCATAATTCGATTATTTACCTACCTTGCATATTTCCAGAAATTGGGAATAATTGGGTATAATGTGAATCAAAAAGTAAAACAAAAACCAGAAATACCATATTGTCAAGGTTTTGGGGGCAACGAATCCATTTAAAGCTGAAGTATATTTAATTATTTCAAGACCATGATTGAATATCAGAAATCTGTAAGTAATACTTATTGAGGATGTACCTACTACATAAAAAATAGATGTATATCTCTATTTTAGTAAATTATCACAATTTATTGGTAATGTTTTGTTGGAAGCAAGAATGAATTGAAATTTTAAGTGAATATTCATAAATATGCAAATTAGGGTCAGTCATCTTGGATTTCAGGGTGTTGCCCGTACGGCACTTGACCCGAAATACCCCCATTACTATGGTAACCCACAATTAATAAAATGGCAGTCAGTGATGTAGTATCTAAGTCAAATTAATCATCATTGCCAATATTATATTATATGACAAATAAGCCGATAGACTATATATTGTGTTTCAATTACCTTTCACTTGGGATCGAGAAACGTCAGGGGTCGGGTTGGGGTCCTGCGTTACTATTTTAGCGAAAACATCACTTTCCTGAACGAAATGGGAGGTAAAGTACGAACATGATGAATATCCTTTAGATAATAAAAACACATGTATAAACATACATATGAATCCGGGGTGTTCTCTGAAAACAATTTTAGGCTAAAATGTATTGTATCTACGTAACTAAAGTATTTAAGCCAACGGGATTCTGAAACTGTACTTAATTCGATTTGCTCAAATAACTCTTAGTGACGTACATATGACGAAGATACAACACATTTCATTTTAAAATCACTTTCAGAATACACCCCAGGTGGTAATTCATAAAACTTAGTGTGAAATTAATACAGTAAACCAATATCATACGAGCGAGTGTAGCATAAACAACAATATCGTGATTAACAAGGCTCCTTTCCTTGACTCTTGGGTCTTTCCATGTCAAATCACCCAATGGATTTCATCGCACCCCCTCCAAAATTGTTGATATTTGGTATATATGATATTTCAACCTTTTAAGGCATAAATTTCAAGTTTTAGCCAAATCCGCCCGACGGTTTTGGCGCTAAGGGCGATTCTTTTGGGGGCCTTTTGTCAAAAGTAGGTGTGGTCAGCACTTTTCAAATGACCATTGGTCTTTAACAATTCGGCCAAATTTGTTGAAATTGGTGTCATTGGAATGGGAATGTTATAGGCAATCCAGTAATGCCATTTTTTTATGTATGAGTAATTTTTGATACGACAAACTTTGACCTTAATCTTTAACCTTCAATTTGATCCTGTGGATCAAACAATTTCAAGATTTTTTTTACATTTATGCTTGAATATGTTGTCTACAAAATATTAAAAAATTGGAGATATATATATTTTTTCTACAGCCTTGTTTAAAGTCAGCAAATTTCATGTAAAATTGAATCATTTCCTTGGTAGAATTCATGAATGGACCTACACCTATGACTTAGAATTCTATAGGGGTGTACGAGGGGCGTTCAATAAGTTCATAGCCCAACCATGAAGGAGCAGGAAGTTGGGTTACCTAATGTTCTGTATGCAATGTTGCATCCTTCACATGGTCAGTGGTGCAAAGCCAGGTCAGTTGTATTCTGTTTCTGATCTAGACAGGCTTTTATTGATGCAATGTCCATTAAAAGTCACTTGCAAAATGTTGGAAAATGAAGCAATGCAAGTTGCTGAGAGACATATGCTGCTCGAGGACAATGTGCCTGCTCACAAGAGCCAGGTGACTTTTGAAAAGCTAATAACGGCGGGATTGGTTTGTTGATGATTCCTCCTTATCCCCCAAACCTGGTATCGTTAGATCTCTTCTGACATATGAAAAAAACAATCTCAAGATTGTGATTTTCAGGAGGATAATGAGACAAAATCTGCCAATATGTAGGTTTTTGAGAGGTCTTTAAGAGACATCTTCAAGGAGGCCCTTGAGGCCCTCAGGAAAAATTCCGAAAAGCTCTTGGCTGTACATCAGTATTATATGGATGAAAGAACACCTGTATATATTAATCGATGTTGCACCTTGACTCCTTCAAGGTTGGGCTATGAACTTATTGAACGCCCCTCGTATTATGCGTGAAAAAATCTATTCAAGCCACAAGTCTAGCCTTTTCAAAGTCATGATAAGAGCCTATTCACACCCTGGCTAACCAGAGTTAAATAGGATTGCTAATCCCCATACAATAGAAATCCAGACAAATGGCCTCATGGTACTTACTACTTGATACATGTTCTAATGCATGTTTCCAACCTGACAAGTTGTGATTCTTTTTTTGAATAAAAGACTTCCAAGTACAAGTTCAAAATGTAAGTACAATGCAAATATCTCTATCCCCTATTCGATTAAGTTTATGTTTCTATGCAGCATCAATTTATAACATATTTTGCAATTAACATATTTGCAATCTGTTAAAATTCAAACCCGATTCTTTCTCAACTAGATATTATAGTAAGAGTAATTACAATGTATATATTTAAGATAATCAGTTCAAACGAATCAATTCATGAATGACGGAGAACATAAATTATTAGATAAACTGTATTCAATGTGCTTGTACATACATTTAATATAAATAACAATAAAATGAACATAACATAGCACAGCTACTATCTTGTACTGTATTTAAATTATCATCACCCATGGTCGCCACGTACATTTCGAACACACACAATGATATTGCATACTTCCTTTACTCCCCAGGGAGCATACTAGCCAAACTGCCGATTGCGGCGCAAAGGCTTATCAACACCCAATCATGGTATCCATTTACACGCCTGCGTAGATAGCAGCAATTGCAGATAAATTATCCGTGAATATGTGATTGTTTTGTCATGAAATGGTTACATCTGTTGGAACTTTTTAATAGTTTTCTTGCTCCACTAAGTAACTACATTATGAATTCCACTTTTGGAAAGATGTTAAATAGTTAGTAGAAAAGTTACAACTTCAGTAGCAGTAACAGTTATATCATCATGTAATACGCTGCAATTATTTATGAACTGCATTAACCAACTTGTTACAACTTCCCAATGATATATCATTGGGAAGTTGTGAAAAGTTGGTTACTGCTATCATTTATGAAAAATTATGAGTAGTTGTCTATTATTCTATTCCCCTTCCTCATAAATCTTCTTGATTTTTGAATTTCACAGGGAGAATTGCAGCTTTCATTCTGACAGAAGCCCCTGCCATATGCTACATCACACAAGAAAACAGACAATATATAAAGTCACAAAGCCTGATGATTTGATGTTGTTAACGCTTCGTACGAGACGCAAGAGAAATGAGATTGATACAATTTGCTCACATCATGAGCAAGAACTCCTGACAAAATTCTCAACTATGAAGAGGAAATGTTGTAATCCATTCAACTCTCATCTAAAGTCAAGATCCAAATCCCTAATGGTCATAAGCTTAGATAACTATGGATCAATGGTCAACCCCCAGAGTCTGTTGTACCCGGAGTGAAGGTGTGCTGTGGCTGTCTCTGTAGTGTGCGCGCCTGATAGGCGACACACTACTTTCTCAGCTCTCCAAACTTTGCTTTATTTCTACCAGTTATTCACAACCTTGAGTTATACATGTTTAACTAGTGCTTCATGAACCTTCATGGATTTACTTGGACTCCAAAATTTCATCTTTAACTCATTATTTGTAATGTATCAAGCAAACAAACTTTTCGCCACAGTTCTGGAATGGTATACTGGCAGCCATTATACATAGTATACACCATATACCATCATATAGTACACACTACGTACTATTCATTCATTGAGCTTACTCAAGTTTGCTGATGTGTGAAATGAAAAGATGAAAAGATGAAAAGATCTACATACAGCCCTCACGATCCAATTCCAACGTGGCTGCTTAAGAAGCATTTTGAAGTCATTGTACCACATGTTACATTAATAGTTAATCGATCCCTTGAATCCGGTTTATTTCCTGTATCCTTTAAGAAAGCGATCATAAAACCACTTTAAAAAAAACCAAGCCTTGATCCAGATTCTTTCCAGAACTACCGACCGGTTTCAAACTTGAAATTCCAGTCCAAAGTTCTTGAACGAGTCGTCGCTAGTCGCCTCCAAGCCTATCTGGATCAAAACAGCTTAACATAACCTCTTCAGTCTGCTTATAAAAAGCACCATAGCACTGAATCCGCCCTCATTAAAGTTCATAACGATATCCTTATCTCCATGGATTAAAAGCACGCTGTATTCCTTGTATTGGTCGATCTGTCAGCTGCGTTTGACACCATTGACATTGATCTTCTTATACATCGATTTGACATGCTTGGAGTGGAGGGATCAGCATTATCTTGGATAAATTCATATTTGTGTCATAGGAAACAATCAGTCCGAGTCAATGACTCATTCTCCTCTGAACAGGAGCTCCTATACGGAGTACCCCAAGGTTCAGTCTTAGGACCATTGTTTTTTACTATCTATAATACTCCCCTTGCAGAAATAGCCCGTCGTCACAATGTAAATGTCCATTTATATGCTGATGATATACAGCTGTACACATCCTTTAAACTTTCTGAACTCAATAGTGAAGTTATGGCCAAGAGAAAACTTGAATCCTGCATAGCAGATATGAGACGATGGATGATTGTAAATAGACTCAAGTTAAATGATGATAAAAGTGAATTTATAGTTGTTGCATCTCAAAGGCATCGTGGTAAGATTCAAAGTAATTCAATACAAATTGGTGACGTAGAAGTCCAAAAAGTGTCAAATGTTAGAAATGTAGGTGTACAATTTGATTCCACTATGTCAATGTCTTCGCACATCAACGCAACGTGCCGTTCAGTGTACTATCATATTCGTAATATTAGAAGTATTCGTAAGTCATTATCAAAAGAAGTAGCTGCCTCTGTTATTCATTCTTATGTTATATCACGTTTAGATTATGGTAATTCATTGTTATATAATGCACCAGTTACACAACTTGCTAAGTTACAAAAGGCTCAGAATGCTGCAGCACGAGTTCTTACTGGTATTTCTAAGTTTTCTCACATTACTCCTATTTTGAAGGACCTGCATTGGTTACCTGTAAAAGAGAGAATTATGTATAAAATACTCCTTATGACATGGAAAGCTCTGAATGGTCGTTCTCCTCAATATATTTTAGATTTGGTTAGTGTATATGTACCAAATAGATATCTTCGCTCCCTGAATTGTAATATGTTATCAGTACCAAAACTTCAATCGTTGGCAGGTGAAAAGTCATTTTTGTATTCGGCACCAATATTATGGAATTCTTTGCCAGTTAATGTTAGAAATGCCACCTCAATTGAGTCATTTAAAATAGGTGTAAAGACATTTTTGTTTAAATTAGCATTTGATTAGGGACTAACTTTCTGTTTCTCTCTCTCTCCTGTACTTTCCTTTTTTATTTTATATTGCGCCAGAGAATAGTGTTCACTAGAGTCACGGCGCATTATAAATGCTCTATATTATTATTATTATATTCTCATAAAGCTGAAAAACCCTCCCTCCTGAACAAATGTCCTGTAATGAAAATGACACACATGATCAGGAACAAGAACAAATGGAAATTAGTGATGATGCTCAAATAGGAACAAGTTATGAAAGAGAGATGAGTTTGGTCGATGTGAATACTGCACTTGCCAGCCTCTGCGAAACCCCTGTCAAAACAAGAAACCAACCACCATGCAGCAGAAGGGTTAAAGGAAAGCAAAAATTAGAATCTGTAAATAGAAAAATTAAAAGAAAGCTTGAGCAATCACTGAGTGTGCTCTTGGATAGCTCAGAGTCCGATGAAGAACTGGATTTGAGATATTCAAAACTGTTTAAATCAGTGATTGGCGAATTGAAAGAAAAGTCTAGTAACTCCACATCATATCCTGAAAGAGTTCAGATATTAACTGTGTCTCCATTCACGATCCAAGAAACGATGCACGTATTTGGCGCTTCCAACTATTTGGTGAAGAAAAGTCGCACAGTCAAACAAAGTAAAGGAATTATTGGGCAATGTGACAAGAATAAGGGAAAATCCTTGTCTCCGGAACTGAAAGTCGAAATAGCTGCATTCTATGAATTAGATGACAACAGTCGAATGTGTCCTGGGATGAAAGAAACAGTAACAGTTAAAGACAGAAGTGGAATACCTGTGAAGCATCAGAAAAGACTAGTCGTCTCCAATCTGAGAGAATTACATACTGCTTGGAACGAATCCCACCCAGATCAGAAAGTTGGCTTTTCTACATTTGCTACTCTTCGACCGAAGTGGTGTGTTTTGGCTGGGTCATCTGGTACACATTCTGTTTGTGTGTGCAAATACCACCAGAATCCTAAATTGATGGTGCAAGCTTGTTTGAAGTGCAATGTCCATGAACTAATGAGATACTGTGTCTGTTTAGATGAGAGTGAATCTTGCATGATGGGTAAATGCAGAGAGTGTCCTGGGCAACAGGGAATCATCGACTACCTTAGCCAGTGCGACGAGCTTAGTGATATCGAGGAAATCACTTACAAGCAGTGGGTTGGCACAGATCGAACAAAATTGGTTACAATAGTTGAACCTAAGGAAGAGTTCATACAGATCTTAGCAACTCAGGTGGAAAAAAATGACTCGTCACAGTTTCACAGCAAAGTCTCAAAGTTTGTACATGAGAGAACTCAGGACGAACATGACATCTTTGGAAGACGTGATACTACAGGTTGATTTTGCAGAGAACTATTTTCTATGTGGTACAGGATGAAATACAGAGTTTTCATTGGGAAAATAAGCAGGCCACCCTTCACCCCTTCGTTGCCTACCAACGCAAACAAAATGGTACCTTTGGAACATCGGAACATTTGTGTGATTAGTGACTGTAGAGATCACAATACTGCGACTGTATTTGCTTTCTTGAAAGTAGCGATCAAGTATCTGGAGACAGAATTTCCACAGACAAAAACCATTCACTACTTCACTGATGGTTGTGCAGGACAATATAAAAATAAACACAATTTCATCAACCTGTGTCATCACATCACTGACTTTGGCCTGGCAGCAGGGTGTAACTTCTTTGCCACGTCCCATGGTAAAAGTGCATGTGATGGGATCGGTGGTCCTGTCAAGAGACTTGTAAGTAAGGCTAGTCTGCAGCGCCCATATGGTGACCAGATTCTCACATCAGATGCCATCACAGAGTTTGGGGAGAAGAACATCCCAGGCATCAAGTTCTTCAATGTTCCTCCAGAAGTGGTTTCTACATCAGCTGCTGATCTGCAACAGAGGTTTGCCATGGCACGAACTGTAAAAGGGACATAACAGTACCACAGGTTTGTTCCTGTCACCAAATATTCCCTGATGGCGTACAAGTTGAGTAATCAAGATGCCAATCCAGACCTTGTGCATGTATCCCCCATCAGCCATGAAGAGGCAGAACCAGAACAAGAAACAGATTTGAACATATCCCAACAAAACTTTGTATGCTGTATATATGATGGATGTCCATGGATTGGTATGGTAGAAGACATTTCCCAGGAGTTCGGAGACTTCCACGTCAACTTCATGATCCCTAAAGGACCCGGCAAACAATTCCATTGGCCATCAAAGAAAGATATGTGCTGGGTTGCAGAAAACAATGTGTTGTGCCAAATCATGCACCTTCCCTGACATCGTCATCTTCAAGGAAGTATTTGATCTCAGCCAGTGACGTAGCAAACATCACAAGACTTCGACCCAGCTGGAACACTTCTCTCAATGATGACTGAGAAACTGACATTTCGTACATTCTGAAAAAAAAGTAATTTCATGAAAAATGTTTTCATATAAGTTCAGACAAAATATATCTGAGCACATCAATTTAGAATGTACATGATTGTACAGGGGCTGCAGAATGATTTTGACTTCGGGAAAGGAGGGGGGGGGGGGGGGGCTTGTGAGCAGGACAAGAGCACGGCAAGACAAGTAGAAAGGAAGAATGAATGATGATTGTACCCTTCCATTGCAATTACATATTAACCTCAAATATCTTAATGTTTTATTTCCACTAATTGTTACATATGAAAGTCTTGTTTTATGCTCTTTTAGGGGTCTAAGAAGAGGCTGCAACCCCCATTCCCCCTCTATCCTCCGTTCTGCTTTGCCTGATGTATATGAACATTTAAGCCTAATTGTCACTGTGATAATTGTATTAATTTCATAAGAGTGGACCAGGAATGTTGGATATTGAAGGAATTAATAGAATATCCAATTTCCCACTTAGAATGTGTAAATCAAACACTGTGATCAATGTGTGGGACTATTAAGGTTTTTTTGCACAAAATAGCCAAACTTTCAGAAGAGCTAGAAATCAAACCGAAAATAATATACGTCCAATTTTTTCATATTTTGTAGAAATTATATCAAGCAAACTTTTAGGCAAAACAAATTCTCGTAATTATTCGATCCACGGGGTCAAACAGAAGGTCAAATTACAAGGTCAAAGGTCATCGTATCTAAAAGCGCTCATGCATTAAAACAAATGGCAGAAATGGATTGCATACAACATCCCCATTCTAATGACACCATTAAAAAAAAATTGATCCAACGGTTAACGGACAATAGCCATTTGAAAACTGGTGGCCACGACCATTTTTCACAAAACGCCCCCAAAAGAATCGACCATAGCGCCAGAACCGTAGGGCGGATTGGGCTATAACTTAAAATATGTGCAATAAAGCGGGATGAAATATCATATATACCAAATATGAGAAAATTTGAAGGGGGTGCGATGAAATGTTTCACTTTTTTGGGGTGATTTGACATGGTATGACCCTCTTACCTTTTTTGTGACCCAGAAGACATCCGATACTTAATATGTTTCGTAATTTTGTTCATGGAATATAAGTAGAGGGTAATCAATATTGTTGAGAATAAGTTGGTATTATATTCTTCTGAATCTTCAGTGTACGTAATGACTTACCGCTATTTCCTTTAGCTTCTGCACTACGACATTCGCCACGTCTTCTTTGAAATCTAAACGAAACAAATGTCAAAGACATTATAAAGTGATGTATCACAATGTTTATTATTGTTTTATAGTACTTGGATATCCTGTATTTATGGTGGAATGGGAAGAAAACTATAATTACTGTTTTTACACGTCAACTATTCAAACTCTTTAAACATGGCTGGCATTTATTTGACATTCATAAATAGTTACATACCCTTAAAAAGGAAACATATTCTCAAAACTGTATGAGAAAATTACGACTGTGCTAGAAAAATATATTAATTATACCTTCTTCATCGGTCTGCGAAGCTATAGCGGGTTTCAGAGTCCATGAGTTCTCACTTGCCTCCACTGTCTCCATAGTGATATTAACTCCATCCGTTATCTGCTCTTCCGGATCAAACCTGTATCAGTTTCAAGGAAATACACTCAAAGAATAACATATTAATGCATCTTGATATGTTTTTATTATTATTCTTTGAACATATTTCTGCTTAAGCAGAACTCTGCATGAACTTTACAAGTTGTCTAACTGTTATATTGTTAAAACATTGTCACATTTACATATGCAAACAGGCCCATTTCTGTCAAGGAAGTGGGGCTGATATATTTTACCAAAATATCATCCTTCCTAGTTTTCCGTACATGCAACGTTCAGAAAACAAACAAAAAACTTTACAACTAAGCTGTTAGAAATTATACGATTTTGTCCATAAATAACACAATGTAGTGCAAATAGTGCATGTTCTTAATAAATAGCTTTATTGAAACAAAATTGTACAAAGTCCATATTTTCAGGACTATCAACTATTATCTGCTTAACTGTTAGGTCATATATACACTGGCATAGTTGCAGACAAAACGGGAGGCAGGTTAAAAGTAAGAACGGATTACATACACCTCTCCTGTTAGCACTTTTTTCAAACTCGTCTTCCCGACTCTTTCCTGCCCCACAATCATTAATCGGGTTTCGTAGTTTGCCTTTGCACCCTCTCGCATCGCTTCCTTGTACACCCTTAGAGCTTGTGGACCTCGAGCTAGAATCTCCAGTGGGACACTGGAATCTGTATTTTATTTAGCAAATGAAAATTATCATGCATAAAACATCGATTTTGGTAAATGATCACGCATTGTGAAGGCGACGAAGAATATTGTTAGCATTATCATCTAATGTTCGTTATGTGTAATGCCTTCACATTAAACAGCCTTAAAACAGATTATAAGACCAAGCACTTTGTACTACATTTTTGAGAATGTTTACAATTTCTTTTCTCTTGAAATGGAAGAAAAAATAAATGTCATGAATAATTGCATGGATTTGTATAATATAAAAGAATATGTTTTATACACACGTTTTCAATGCGCATTTTAACATTTTATGATCTTTTTAATGTATGTATAGCTAATATCATAATCATCTTGCCATTCTTTGTAGGGCCTTGTAAGGCTTCTTACGAGATGGCTTGTAAATTAATTATTGATTAGAGTTGCCAAGTGACAGTCAATTGCTCTTATTAAAGAGGAAAAACCAGGTGAAGATGGTCTGTATCCTTTTACACTGCTAAAGCAATGACAGTCGGCATCCAAATATCATTTGCTTCTCCAACAGTGTTTGATGCCACTTAGCAAATCTCACCAATAATTACAATGATAATACAAGTCACACTAGGAACTGGAGAGACATTTCAATGCTTATAATCACAATTTGAATGAAGAAAAAAATCACAAAATTGTGTACTTTGTTTTGAAAATGTATATCTAACCCATGTCTTTAATGTACATGAATACAAGGAATGGACAAAATCCATACAATGTGTATATGATTCATATGTTTAATCAAATTAAAGGCAGAACATATGTGATAGGTGTTACTAACACCATAGACAATAGCCATTTTGGTATATCATTAACTCACTTTTATGTGAAAAAGCGCTTGGTGTAATAATTTGTTCCAAGGCTGTACATGTATATGATTCGCTCATCTAATTTGTGTGACATAACACAAATTGTTGCATATGTTTCTCTTAAATTAAACGGGGGCTTTGATTGAGTAATGGAAATCAAGGTTCTTGATTTATCTAGATGTATCCTTCGCTATTTCCCAAAAGTAATCATGTAAGCCCCAGAACATTGCGCTCTCCCCGAGAGGTGTGTAATATTTATTTGCGTCATCACCGTAAGCCATGATTATTGTCAGCCCATATAAACTTGCTACACAATGCTATTAGTTCTCTGCAAATTAGATTTGCCCTTAATATTTACAACAAATTTCACTAATGAATTGTTGAGGCTCACAGTAAAATATCTGGCCGTTTCACTCGCTTTGTAGCTCTGGGATGATTTGAGGGTCTCGACCCCTAACCATGCTAACGTTTTCCTTTCATTAATGTTTTAATTAATGCAGACTTTTGAGGTGTAATAAATTTGAATTTCGCCCAAGGCTTAAAAGTATTAATCATTGTAGCTTTGCCCATAAATCAAAAAGTTGTACAGTGATGTAGCAACTTAAAGCTTGTTGCTACCGCTTTTCACTAGATTGTAGTGTTTGTGCCATTTTACTAGCCCACTGATACGAAAGGCACATGAAGAAGGACACATTAATAGGTGACATTATTTATGACATCTGTTATATTATCCTTTCTAACAAACTGCCCATCGGTTTCATTTTCTATGATCTATTTGATATTTCAATTGGATCCTGCTTACCGTTCTGCTCTGGCTTCTGGAAATCATCAGCATCTCGAAGACTTATATTCATCACTGTGTCGAAGTTACTGTTCTGAGATGAATCATTTAAAGGTGTCATTTCATCGCCAATACTCTCATTAACATCAGCCAATTGACTTATCAGACATTCCATTGAATCTAGATGAACCATCGTGTTTCTTAGATATTTTACTGTATCAAGTTGACCATTCTTAAATGCTGCCAGTATGGCTGTATGCCCGTCCATGCTCTCCTTGTTGACATCAGCGCCTTGACCTATGAGATATTTCACTGTTTCGAGATGGCCGTTCTGGGATGCTATATACAGGGCTGTAGCTCCATTATTGTCTACCTTGTTCACCTCAGCGCCTTGACTTATCAGATATTTCACCATATCGAGATGGCCTTCCTGGGATGCTATAAACAGGGCTGTAGCTCCATTTTTGTTTTCCTTGTTCACCTCAGCGCCTTGACTTAGCAGATATTTCGCTATATCGAGATGGCTGTTCTGGGATGCTATATGCAGTGCTGTACATCCGTCATTTTCTTCCTTGTTCACCTCAGCGCCTTGACTTATCAGATATTTCACTGTTCCGAGATGACCTTCATATGAAGCTATAAACAGAGCTGTCCATCCGACATTGTCTTTCTTGTTCACCTCAGCCCCTTGACTTATCAGATACTTCACTATATCGAGATGGCCGTTCTGGGATGCTACATACAGGACTGTAGCTCCAGTATTGTTTTCCTTGTTCACCTCAGCCCCGTCTCTTATCAGAAACTTTATCTTGGCAAGATCTCCCAGCGATGCTGCATCTTAAATATCATATGTTGCTTCCTTACCAGCCATTGTCTCATCTGTAAAGAGTGATTCAAACTATTTTGATTTGGTGTATGATGTCACCCTTTGTCACGAAGTTTCTGTTTGAAAGGAAAGACAATTGTGCAATAAATGTTAGATGTCCGCGTGTATGATCAAGTCGAACTATTGCCTGTTGACAACTAGCTTCTGTGTGCGTGCACTAACCATAGTCCAATGGCATTTAATACAATTGATAAAGCCCTGATAGTCTGTGTGTACTAATGTCGGTTATACGCTTTATCAAATACCACACATAACACGATTCGCAGTAAGCATACGATGCGATTTTAAAGAGAGAAATCCTCTTTGTCAAGCCAACATTCAAAGGTTGCGAGGTTATTGTATTATGAAAGGAAATTTTGGGCTTGAAATCTCTTTTTTGTGGAGTTATAGACCTAAAACTTATTAAACTGAGGGACGTCGGTTTAATGGGTACATACGTATTTTCGGCCAGTGAGTAAGTTTGCACACAAATTTCACGGAGTGCCAGATCGTTATGCATGACCACTTCGTGACCCGCGCAAGCTACGTGACCCGCGCATAAGTACTAATATGCACCTCAGCGCCTTGACTTATCAGATATTGCACTATATCGAGATGGCCGATCTGGCATGCTATAAACAGGGCTGTAGCTCCATCATTGTCTTCCTTGTTCACCTCGGCGCCTTGACTTATCAGATATTTCACTATATTGAGATGGCCGATCTGGGATGCTATATACAAAGTTGTCCATCCGTCATTTTCCCTCCTGTTCACATCAGCGCCTTGACTTATCAGATATTTCACTATATCGAAATGGCCGTTCAGGGATGCTACTAACAGGGCTGCAGCTCCATTATTCATGTCCTTGTTCACCTCACCGCCTTGACTTATCAGATATTTCACCATATCGAGATGGCCTTCCTGGGATGCTATAAACAGGGCTGTAGCTCCATTTTTGTTTTCCTTGTTCACCTCAGCGCCTTGACTTATCAGATATTTCACTATATCGAAATGGCCGGTCAGGGATGCTACCATCAGGGCTACAGCTCCATCATTCGTGTCCTTGTTCACCTCAGCGCCTTGACTTATCAGATATTTCACTATATCGAAATGGCCGTTCTGGGATGCTAAATGTAGGGCTGTAGATCCATTATTGTCTTCCTTGTTCACCTCAGCGCCTTGACTTATCAGATATTTCACTATATCGAGATGGCCTTTATGGGATGCTGTATGTAGGGCTGTATATCCGTTCTTTCTGCCCTTGTTCACCTCAGCGTCTAGACTTACCAGATATGTCACTATATCGAGATGGCCTTCCTGGGATGCTAAATGTAGGGCTGTAGATCCATTATTGTCTTCCTTGTTCACCTCAGCGCCTTGACTTATCAGATATTTTACTATATCGATATGGCCGTTCTGGGATGCTATGAACAGGGCTGTAGATCCACATTTTGTTTCGGTGTTCACTTCAGCGCCTTGACTTATCAGATATTTCACTATATTGAGATGGCCGTTCCCGGATGCTATAAACATAGCTGTCCATCCGTCATTTTCCTTCTTGTTCACATCAGCGCCTTGTCTTATCAGATATTTCACTATATCGAAATGGCCGTTCTGGGATGCTGTATACAGGGCTGTAGCTCCATTATTGTTTTCCTTGTTCACCTCAGCGACTTGACTTATCAGATATTTCACTATATCGAGATGGCCGTTCTCGGATGCTATGAACAGGGATGTATTTCCATTATTGTCTTCCTTGTTCACCTCAGCGCCTTGACTTATCAGATATTTCACTATATTGAGATGGCCGTTCTGGGATGATATAAACAAAGCTGTCCATCCGTCATAGTCCTTCTTGTTCACCTCAGCGCCTTGACTTATCAGATATTGCACTATATCGAGATGGCCGGTGTGGGATGCTATATACAGGGCTGTAGCTCCATTATTGTTTTCCTTGTTCACCTCAGCGCCTTGACGTACCATATGTTTTACCTCGGCAAGGTCTCCCAACGATGCTGCTGCCTTTAAAATATCATCGGCATGATGTTTCACTAAGTTAGCCTTGATCTCCGCCAAGGTGGAAATCAACTCAACCATTTTAATAGCTTTCGTCAACATTCCATGCCCTGTTAACTGCCCCCCGAGACCTAGTGGTATTATAGAGATAATCTCCTCCGGTTACACGCAGTAAACCGATAAGAACGGTGTAAACGGTGATAAAATTCTACTAGAGGCACGAATCTCTCAACCTCTCCTCAGCCCTGAGAAGCGGATATTTTCTAACTTGGGTGAAACGTAATGGTTAAATCCATACCAGCCATTGTCTCATCTTCAAGCAGGTCTCAACAAGAATATTGTATGGACTTTTGATATGCCTGTCTGATGTCATCCTCTGTGGTAAAGTTTCTGTTTTAAAGGAACAAAATTATTAAATATATGTTAAATTCACGCATGTATGATCATGTCAAAATATAGCCTATTGACAAATAACTTCAAAGTTCGTACACTGACCATAGTCCAATGCCACTCAATACAAGTGATATTGACCTGATAGTCTGTGTGTAATGTTGGTTATACGCCAGAATCACAGAATACCATGCGATCTTAAGATCCATGATAAACCGTTGATCATAATATAAATATTTACCTCCGAAATAGTCGGCTGTATCGTTTAAATTACCAGTACAGATGAACATTCATACGAATACCATGCGATCTGTATTATACATTTAAATGGCAAAAGCTCTAAAGGAGCAAAATCTCCTTATCAATGTATCGTCCTCCATACTTAGTTTGAGAAATATAGCCTCTGAAAATAAAGGTAATTTTACATTTGCGTCATTTAGTGGTCAATACGTGTGTACTAACTATGGTAACAATAAGTTATTAACATGATAAAGTAATAGAGGAGTACTTTAAATAAACAAACAAACACATACACCATCAAAAGTGCATACATTACATGCAACATTCAATGTAAAAGTCTTATATACCACATGAAGTAGAAAGGGCGTTATTTCGATATATTGCTATATTGAGTTCTGCATACCTTCTTGCACGCCTATCCAATTACATAAATAAAATACCACTGTATTTAAAAGATTCCAACAAAATACACTGTTCCTTAGTGCGATATAATTTGGCTGTTAGTGGTTTCATTATGGATTGTATGGCGAGTGAGCAATGCCATGGATACGCGCAGGTTTGTTCCCTTAAACGTCACATCAATGATTTGCATGTTGCTCAAGTTTATTATGCACATCTCATTATAATCTCATTGTACTATAAATAACTACATATTAACACTCAACGTAATGTAGATACATCAATTATACAAACATGTCCTCGATCACCACACTTATCGATGTTCCCACGTTCAATGTTCAGGTCAAACACATAGACCCGATTGATCAATTCAATAGTTCAATAGTTCAATTTATTTCCACTTGTAAAAATGACAAATATACAATATATGATATGCATGAACATCAAATGCATGATGGGTTACAATTAAATGAATAAACAAAACAAAAGTGGGGGAATCATAAAAAAGCACATATAGGCTTGTAATAATGATCCCTTGATTGCATATTGACAATAAACAAATCATTAATTAAAGTAAGAGAACAAATGTATTTAAGAAAGGACAAAAACAAACAGAAATACCTTTTAAAAAAATAATAATAAATACAATTAGGAAACATTCTCATGTAATGACACATCATTTGACAGTCAATTACCAATATCGACAAATAATTGTTTCTTTCATAGTCTTTTGAATTGACTTAAAGTTTTACAGTCCTTTAATAATGGTGGTAGATTATTCCAGATGATAGTACCATGATAAAATATTGAAGATTGTGTTTATAAAGTGCGATTAAATGGAAGATGAATATTTTGGGAATTTCTTGTATTATATGTGTGAACTTGATTATTGCAAATAAAAAAATCTTTAAATGCGACAGGGAGCAAATTATTAAACAATTTATACATGAATATTGCAGTTTCTAAAAATATTGTTTCATTAATTGGTAAAATTGACATTTTTATAAACAAAGGTGCACTAGTGGATAAAAAAGGCGATTCCGTTATCAATCTTATTGCCCGTTTTTTTTTTTTTTTTTTTTTTAAAACCCCATACAATACTACAATAATTAATGTGCGATGATATAAGTGAATAATATAGCATTTTCAAAACTGTTTAAGGCAAAAAATTTAATTTATAAAGTATTCCTATATTTCGTGCAATAGTATTACATACATAATTTACATGTTGATTCCAAGATTCTTCATCTAAATGCACCCCTAAAAACTTTGTACTAGACACTCTATTTATTTTATCATTCCTATACTAAAGATCACAATTGAAATTAGTTATATTTCGAGTTCCAAAAATAATATAATTAGTTTTATCAACATTTACAATCAATTTATTTACTTTCATCCAGTTACTTATCTTTTCTAATTTAACATTAACCAAATTAACTAAATCTTGGAGATCAATTCCTTTACAAAAAACACTAGTGTCATCCGCAAATAATATATAACTTGAATCTTGAGTTGAATGTGGTAAATCTTTTATATAAATCAAAAATAAAAGAGGACCCAATATGGACCCTTGTGGTACTCCGCATTTAATTGTTTTTAATTGGGACTGTACTCCATTAATAGATGTCAATTGTTTACGATCTGTGAGATAACTTAATAATAATTGAAGTGGTTTACCCCTTATACCATAATGATTAAGTTTATATAATAATATAGAGTGATCAATTACATAAAATGCCTATGTCAAATCTATAAAAACAGTTATTGCATATTCCTTATTATCAATGGCTCTATTTATATTATTTATCAAATTTAAAATTGCAGTACTAGTCGAATGCCCTTGTCTAAATCCATATTGTTTTTTAAAAAGAATATTATACCTATTAATAAAGTATATTAATCTATTATAAATACATTTCTCTAATATTTTAGAAAATATGGGTAATACCGAAATTGGTCTATAATTATTTACATCATTTTTACTGCCTTTCTTATGAATTGGAGTTACTCTAGCAATTTTCATATTCATTGGAAATGAACCATCTAAGAAACATTCATTAAAAATAAAACTTATTGGTTCAGAAATTAAAGTAATAACATATTTCACTACTTTTATATCAAATTTGTATTATTTCATTTTTTGTTACTGGATTTAAAAATATAGAATTATTATTTTGGCACTTCAAGTATTGTTTAAACAAATTTGTATCTACTTCCTCGTTAGAATCTTGTAAATTTAAACCAATATTAACAAAAAAAATCATTAAGAAACTTAACTATTTCTTCCTTATTTTCAATTATTCTACCTTCTATATCAAGAGTTTCAATATTACAATTTTTATTTATATTTGTATTTATAAGAGAGTCTATAACTTTCCATGTAGATTTAATATTATTTTTTACTTTATAAAATGTACTCTTATAATGTTTTCTTTTAACCTGTCTTATTTTTAAAGGGGTAGTTTAGTTTTGGTAGAGAGGGCGCTGCACATCGCAATTTTTTTGTGAGGTAATGAAAAACTGAGTGTCGAATTTGAGAGAACATGCAATTTTAATGGCAGAATAAACTTTATTTGGTCAAAATCGACCCAGAAACGGCTGAAATATCAATAAATATATCTGATCTTATAATTATTTGGGGCCCAAATAATTAGATGATTTTTTGAAAAAATTAAAAAAATGCTTTCACTTTTTCAAAAAAAATTTAAAAGCGTTTTTTAAATGGTTGTTGATGATCTCGCTATTTAATCATTATATCAATAAAACATCACATGCATAATTTTGGTTGAAAATGGTTGAAACCAATGCCATTTAAAAAAGCGCCCTCTTGTGTTTTAATGGCTCTTTTTGAATGATAACAGGCGTTTTACTTGGTCGTTTGTAATTTTGTATACCTTTCGAGCATGGTGGAGTTATAACTATTAGTTTATAATGTTACTGTGTAGGTTTTGGCTACTAAAGTTCAGCCTTACCAAAACTAAACTACCCCTTTAAAGTAACATAATTACGAAACTTCTTAAATTTATCCTCAGTAACAGTTTTATTTTTTAAATACTTTTTATATAAAATGGATTTTTTACGACACAATTTCTGCAACTCTTTAGTCATCCATGGAGTCTTATTGCTATTTTGAATACAAACATTTTTTAAAGGGAAACATTTTTCATATTTTGCTTTAAATATTCTCAAAAAATTATTATATTTACTATCGACATTACCATGTCTTTCCCATTGAATATTACGTAACTCAATAAAAAATAAATTTAGGTTTACTTCATTTATATCACGCCTTAAAAATGTAAAAGATGACCTTTTCTTAAAGGGATAGTTGAGTTTTGGTAGAGAGGTCGCTAGACTACTTTTTTTTTTGTGAGGTAATGAACAACTGAGTGTAAAATTTGAAAGAGCATAATATTTAAACAATAAAATCATCTTAGTTTGATCAAAATCGGTTCAGAGACGGCTGAAATATCCATAAATATAACAATTTGTAATAAATCCGGGGCCCCGGGTTTATTAGAGAATTTTGAACCAGCCGTTAAAAATTCAAAACAATGCTTCCTCTTTTCAAAAAGTTACAAAATAGGTATTTAAATAGTTGTTGGTTATTTCTCTATCTAATCACTATTTCAACAAAGCATCACATGCACAATATTTAATTCAAAATGGTTGAAACCGATGAGTGTTTAGAGAGCGCCCTCTTACGTTTTAACGGCTCTTTTTGAATGATAACATGATCTTTACTACGTCATTTGTAATTTTGTGTACCTTTCTAGTTATAAATATTAGTTTGTAATGTAATGATGCAGGTTTTGGTTACTAAAATTTAGTTTCACCAAAACTGTACTCTCCTTACCAGAACTTAACTATCCCTTTAACATTATTATAGAATGGAAATATTGCAAAAACTGGGAGGTGATCACTAATGTCACTTAATAAAATACCTGAATTATCAAGAGTATTTACATTTGTAAAAATATTATCTAACAATGTAGCAGTCGTTTCTGTAATACGGGTTGGAGAATCAATAATCGGTTGCATATAAAAACTTAACAAAATATCCATAAATGAGTCTACCTTTGTGTTACTACAAATCTGTATCAAATCTAAATTGAAGTCGCCCATTACAAAACAATTACATGAATTCAATTTAATCTTATTTAAAAATGCTCTAAAATGAAACAAAAATGTATCAACATCATGACCAGGGGGGCGATATATAACTCCAACGATCGTCTTTTTGGACATAGGACTATCATTCAATTCTAAAAATATACTTTCAAAATATTCATTAGTTACAGTCAAATCATTGCGAATTGAATATTGCACTGAATTATGTATTATATACCTGTTCCACCGCCTCGCTTATTTTCCCTGTTGTTACAATGAAGTTGATAACCATCTAGATGGTACATATTTATGGGTGACATATTATTCAACCATGTTTCAGTGAGGCCTACTATTTTAAAATTATGATTAATACTGCTTAAGTACATATTTAAGTCATCAAAGTTATGAGATAAACTCCTGCAATTTACATGAATCAAAGAGAATGAATTTGTAAAATTATCATCTTGAAATTTAGAGTTAAAGAAATGCACATCAAAGTAAGTATTTGGCAAATCTTGAATGTTTACATTGTTTTCTACCATAGTCGATTATTTAGAGTGAAATCAGTGTCATAAAGGACAAGGTCAAGTTGAATTTTAATGTTATAAGCAATTGATTTTGTTGGGTTTCCTAAAAAAAGTTCATAATGAGAATGAATAAAATTGACACAAACCATGATTATCGTATGCAAATCTACACACAAATGGCATATATGAATAATACAAATCTCAAAATAGAAAATAAAAAGCCTAGTGGTGATTTTGGATCGAAATAAAATCAAGTGTTATTAATTGTAATAATGTGTGAGACAGGAGTTTCAGTAAATGCAGACTAAAACTAGTCTAATTTGTTGAGTTTCTCTAAAGTTATAAGGTTTGTAGGTCTGTATATAATCAATGTAGTTGTTTGAGGTCGGCTTCACATGTTATCATGCGAGTAGAAACCATATTCGCGTGATACAAATCTTTACAGCCAATTCAAGTGCAAACTTTAAACGTTTAGAGATGAATTGTTGTATGCGATAAAAACAAAAACTACCCCTATATACATGTGTAGCGGCACAGTGCCGAAACCATGCGGAAACCAAAATGCGGATAAATATCACACTAGCATTATGGATTTCTGATCATTTCCCCCGTGTTTCAAAGTAGGGATGTTATTTAGGCATGGTATTTAGGCACACAGGTGGAGGTGCAAGCGTTTAGGTATAAAGGGTTAGGTACCGTATGTGTGTGTTTTGGGGGTGAGGGCGGCCACAGTAAAATATATATCATGTGATCGTGAGTTAACCGTAAATCAATTTTTTTTTTACAGATTTTGTTGGAAGGGTTTCCTAAAGCTGTTCTTCAACCTTATTTGATAACTAGTTAATTGAGATTTCCAACCTCCTTTATGTTACATTCCGGTGCCGGATATATTATTACATGATGTTGATTACATTCATCCTTTCAAAGCCCAACCATGAGAGAAGAGCTACCTGAGTGCAATGGGAGGGTTATTTGTTACTTATTTGCATATAAGTATAGGCTACTTATAAATGGAGGTTATGAACCTCTCTAGTCAATATTCTTCATAGCCAAATAATAACAAATTTGATAATCAATATCAAAATGAATCTTTAATAATACAGCCATGAACAAATCAATATTATTTAACATACCATACATTTAGATCTGATTCTTCTTAGATTAGATATCAATTGTTTGTTTTTTTTCATTTCAATATACGACAACCTTCTCATTAATTTCAGATATTAGCATGCATTAGACGAACAATATGTAAAACACGTTTATAGAATCACAGCCAGCACAAATTTCTCCATGTCAAAGCTAATTATTTTAGTCACCAGGAATTGTCATTACAGTTGTGTAGCGGACCAAGCCATAATGTTACTTTATCAGTGCAGATCGAGTTGCATATTTTGAGGTAGACGATAGTTTTACAAAACGTCAATCATGTATTTTTAAACAAAACACGTCAATACTTACCGACAGCTCGAAGGTGTTTTTAGATCACTTGAAACCAACAACTGTAGTCACCAACAAGAAAGTATTAGTTTTCAGGTGTGGGGCTGCTACTCCGCGGACCGCCATTTTGAACTAGGCTAGTTTGTGCGCACTGCTTAACTCTGATGTAGTATAAGTGGTACACACCGTGTGCATGGCGTATATGGGTTGGCATTGCACATCTCAATAACCAAACCTACGAATTGAGAAGATGGGTGAGAGTGACTTTGAGTTAGTGCAAACTTGGTCGAGAACTTAAAAACTAATGTTTGGTCCATCTTCTGTTTCACATTCTAAGACGTAATTCTTCAAATTTGCACCATTCATTTTTGCCTGCTAAAGATCCAAAATGTCCTAAAATGGTTTGTGTGCATGTGCACCACATATGATTCAAGTCAACAAGAATGTATTTCGTCTTAATTATTTTTTAATTTATTTTTTTTAATATTCTTTTTATTGCTTCAAATCAAAAACGTTTACAATCGTTGATCATCATTATATTCGACATGCATAACAAATACGATACAATTAAGCATGTACAAACAATTGAACATGTACAAACAAAATTAAGTGACATTAAATCAAATGAGAGGACTTGTCTCCACTTTTTCGTGTGTATTCTGTTTTCCTTTTCTATATGCAATAATATATTCCACGTGTTGAAGAAGATCAAGTTCCTTTGTAAAACGTAAAAATTACAAATTTTTTTCTTCGAAATTTAAATATTTTGCCTAAAATATAATTGTATTAGTGAGATGGTGAGTTCTTTCGCCAAAACCAAAACAGATATCTAAGTTCGAGAATTGTTGAGCATATACATTCGTTCTCAATAACCAAACATTTATATCTAACCAGAATTGTTTAATTATAGAACATGTACAAAACAATGCAACAAACTTTGTGGTTCTTCATTGCAGAAATTACAAACTGGAGAATTGTGTATACCTATTTTATATAAATAATCATTTGTCGCTAACGACGGTGAATGAATTTAAATTGAAATACACGAATCTTAGTATCCAACGTTACCCAATATATAATTTCAAATCTATTCTGCCATTGAATTAAATCTCTCAAATTTATATTCAAGTCATATGACCACTTTTCACATTGATTCGTATCTAATAAGTTTATACAAAATGTAGACACTATTTTTTCATAACAGGGCTTTGTTACTTTTTTAAATCGAATAAATTTCGTGTATCCATCTTCTTCTCGTTCTTGTTCTAAATCACCTATTTTCAATATTCTTTTCCACTCTTTTTTTATAGGCCTACAGGAGAGCAATGCAAAAATAACATCCATTATTCAACTGTAAAAATTCCCGTAGTTACAATAAAGGTTTAAATGATCCATCTATATTTACTATATCTTTTACAAACAAAATGCCTGCATCAAACCATTTTTTGTATACATAACTATTTTCCATCTAATTTAATGTGGGAATTATACCAGAGCGATTGATTCATAATATCTTTAAACTTAACGGGGTTATAGTATCTATAATATGACCAAGCAAAAAGAACATCTTTCCAAAATCCATTTATACCACTATAATTATTTGTAGTATGCTGATAATCCTTATTCGAATGATAATAAAAGACACTTAAGGAATGTAATGAAACAAATTAGTGCCTTTCTCCAAATAATTTATTGCATTTTATCCACGTTTCTTCATCATTTTTTATTAATAAACAGTAGGCTATAAGTATATGTTATGATCGTCTATGTATTCAATGCTAGTATTCGTCCTATAATCTAAAACGTCTCTTATTATTGTCTGTGTGTTGTTTTGCCATTGTTGATTTGTAGACATAATGCAAATATCAACTTGACAAGTTCAACTGTTGTAGACCAATAGATAATGCACCATTATGATGACACACTCAATATAAGCTTACATATCAAGTTATCCAACATTTTGTAAATTCTTGAAATAAACCATACGATTGTATTAATTGAGGAATTTGAGAATTCGTTTTGAATAACCCTTCCCCCGACTATCGCACAGGATACTGGGTATGCATCAAAATATTACACACAATGGGGTCGCCAAAAGTTTTCGTGGCCGAGACCAAGATCACTGGTGTAGTCGTTAATGCGCGGTGTCAGAATTGGGGGGGGGGGGGGGGGGGGGGTAAGACCGATCGTTGCCCAAGACAACTGGTTTAGATGGCTGATACCGATAACAGGTGGACTTACTGAATTTGTGGAGGGGGTGCGTACGCACCGAACTTACCCCCTTTCTGCGGGCCTCCATTACATCTTATTACCATAAGCCAAACAACAAGTGAATTAAATTACGTTTAATTTGACAAAATCAATGGATCACTTTGTACGAATATATATAATGGTTCCATGTAGTTATTTACTCAACAACCTCAGGTGCTTTTACAAACGTAATTTCGATAATATAGTAACACAAAATTGTTACCTTGTCAAGCGATCCAACGACGAGGGAACTGCACATGAAAAATTGACGTGTCTAGATTAGTACCGTGGTTGTGGATTGTGAGCATATCAACGACCGGAACCGTCCCAAATACAGATATGGCATGGTGCACAGAAACACACACAACCAGTGGTGTAGCGTGGTAGGACTGATCTATTATTTGGGTGGGGGTGCGAATGATTGGAGGCACAACAAATGATTTCTTGATTTGTACACATATTTCTGGGTGGAATTCACAAAGGAGGGTTTGTAGGAGGTTTGTACAAACCATGGTTTGACAATGGCTTACATCTATGGAATGCCATTTGTAAACTGTTGGACAAAGAATGTAAACTCCTCACTTGTTAACAATGTTGATTTACAAATTACTTGTATACGAGCAGCATTCCATAGATGTAGACCATGTCAAAACCATGGTTTGTACAAACCTCCTTTGTGAATTCCACCCTTTATGTTTGTATCGTTTTGGACGAATTATCGGAGAGCACGTGCCCCCCCCCCCCCCACACTAATTGCTACGCCACTGCCCACGATCGTGTCAAAGTTTATCTATTATGTAGGCAACAACTGTAGTTATTTTCATGCAATTGTGCATTTTTTTCGAAATTATTATTATTTCGAAAATAGTACTCACGTCATGGCACTACGCGCATCGTTGAACTTACTGAAAAGAGATCCATGATCACGAGGCTAATGCAAACAATATTGTTTTCAAATATGAATGCTTCTTTATAACTTCCTTCTGCAGATTGCTCAGATAATACTTCCCACGTTCCAGTTTGTATTCGTACTGCATGTTGTAATAGAAGCATTAAACAGGTTTGGGTTCTCAAAAAGTCTCTTTCATTATAACGATATTTATACCTGATGGTATTAGAATTCAAAGTTTTGGTCGATGACATTTATTCAGCATGGAATCTTCACTGGAATCATCAATAAACAGAAGTAAACGTTTTGGACAAGTCCAAAAGTTAAAGGGGTAGTACAGTTTTGGTAAGGCTGAACTTTAGTAACCAAACCTGGACAGTAACATTATAAACTAATAGAACTATAACTCCACCATGCTCGAAAGGTATACAAAATTACAAACGACTAAGTAAAAAGCCTGTTATCATTCAAAAAGAGCCATTAAAACACAAGAGGGCGCTTTCTAAAAGAAGCATTGGTTTCAACCATTTTTCATACAAAATTATGCATGTGATGTTTTATTGAAATAATGATTAAATAGAGAGATCATCAGCAACTATTTAAAAAACACTTTTGAACATTTTTGAAAAAGTGCAAGCATTTTTTAAATTTTTGAAAAATCGTCTAATTATTTGGGCCCCAAATAATTATAAGATCAGATATATTTATTGATATTTCAGCAATTTCTGGGTCGATTTTGACCAAATAAAGTTTATTCTGCCATTAAAATTGCATGTCCTTTCAAATTCGACACTCAGTTTTTCATTACCTCACAAAAAAATTGTGATGTGCAGCGCCCTCTCTACCAAAACTAAACTACCCCTTTAATAGATTCCTTCAAAGAGATAGTAGTAACTTTGTTGGCATGTGCAATACGCGATGAATGGTTAATACCAACTATAGTGTTGTTATTTGATATATCCAATGGGTGTTGTGTGAAAATTTCAAGTTAAATAGTGTATGTTACATGGCCGAGTAATGAGAAAAAATGCAAAGTGATATTTACTTATATACTCATTGCACCCAATTTGTAGATGACTTCGATGATCCAGTGGATAATTTAACATCAGAACACTTCAATCGTAGATATCTTTTTAGCGAAAGGGAAATGAAAAAAAAAAATTAAACCGGTCCCATATTTTAATTGTTCATACCGATACACTAAGGTGTGAGGGAATCGGTAAAGTTCTTATTGGATTTTGAGGATTTGAGCAATGTTACTAAGTGTCTTTAATAATCAATCAGGCTAAGCCGATTCAAAGTTCCCACGCGAAACGGAGGCACATACTTCACCACTTCCTCTCACTGTAGCATGTTGTAAGCAATTGGAAGTAACCTATCTAAATTCCATGTCAACTATTAGCAGCAGGTATTTAGGAGCAGAAAGACGAATTCTACGTCCTTTATCATGTCTATAGCAATGCGAACTAACCGCTGGATGTAAATCTAATGCCAAGTGTTACCAATTGGTAGTTAGAAGTATAAATAAAGTAAAGAAGTGGAGACCGAAAACTTTGTAGGGAATGGGACTAATCTGCCACTTAGGCTGTGTAGATGTTTGCAAAAACGGATACATGTAGAGTTAGTAAAATATGCCTTTCTATGATCCGATATGTCACTATATGGTGTGTGAAAAGTACATGTTATTGATGTTATTTGACCGGGCAAAGAGCGATCATGTAAAGTGATATAATATTATGCTAAGTCAGTTTAAACTCTATAATGTACCTTTTGTGTGAAAGGCATATCCTCACTGCATCGGTTCATGGCTGAATGAGCACGGATTAAATACACAATTACCAAATGTCAATACTCACACAAACTTGCGTATGTCTGTAGACTGTTGTGATACAGCAAATGTGGTTGGATACAATGATTAGTATGGTTTGTAAAATAATGCTTATTGAAACTGCGCCCATTTCGATTAGGAATGACTCATGTGGTTGAATGCAAGTATTGCGATCGTAACACAGTGCAATTTTAGAAGTGCCAATGCTCAATAAACTGTAACAAACCGAAGTTTTTCGGTAATTTGCACTAATTAAACCGTTAAGTGACGGTTATACACTATCATTCTGACACATTATTTTCATAACCAAATATATCCATATTCATATAATATGAATGACAAGATCCATAATATTTTAGGGAAAGAAAGTAATGAAATTATTATCCCAAAAAACATTTCCAAAACAAAAATTATACACTTGAGTGATTACTGATCAAATTTAACTAAAAAATTAAGATTTCAGCTGGAGATTTTGACAAACAAACAATTGTATTATATAATTATATAATTAGTTAGTTTATGCGAGTTATGCTACGTTGATATAACATTTGCGAGAAGAGTGGGCGTGTTGACTCTTTTTAACCAGCAATGTAGAATTAGAATGTTATTGTAGTGTTTAAAATTTAACTATTGGTATTTTCCCGTTTGAAATATGCTTAGAAACAGTTCTCTATTAAGCGTCATATAAATGTTGAATGTGTGAGTATGATATATAAGTATACATGGACTTTTAAAAAGGGGGATTCGTGCATGCATATACGGATAATATACAGTCTAGTTTAGAAATCCAAAATACTAAACATATTACATGGAGCAAGGCTTGTGTTTGCTAGTTTATGACATCGGCGTTTATTATAACCAATGGCTTATGAAAACTCCTTCAGACTGTCCCGAATTCAACCATTGTGGGGGTATTTCCTCTTTTTACCGAGAGTCTGAAGAATTTCACAGAAACTAGTGAAAGAAAGTCTTACTCTAAGCAATTTTCAAATATCTGGACTAAGTTTACTGATTGTGCTATTATAATGTTTAAATGCATATGTGATATATAAAGTGTATAAACATGCTTTAATATTTATGAAAAAATGCATGCATAGTCATAATGAAATACTGTAACATGCATAATGAACTACTAGATCATTATAGTTTGTTTAAAACATATTATCAGCCAGACAATAGGCCCCACTCTGTCACCGACTATTATAACATTTAGGATTACCTTTATGGATTGAGTTAAACGTGCATTATTTGTATGTGACTACTACATGTTATAGTTATACAGTCATGCAGACTTACATGGACAACTAATAGCAGAAGTTGGCCTCTGTCTAACTTCTGTTAGTACGTAATTTAGTATTATGGCATGAGTATACATTCGTGCTAAAATGATTATGTGAATACCACAATAGTTATGAAGTCATGCAAATACATGGAGGGATGACTGAACCATCACAAAGGGACGTATGTAAACAGAGACATATGATCACTATATAAAGGTGAACTGTATTTACATAATTCTAAATTGATTTTGCAACTCAACTTAAGAGGTTAGTTCCAAAAGGCATTAAATCCGATTTTCGTAAAATTGCATTTATATTAATTTATCATACAAATTATCAACTAGTTAGGTAAAATTTCTTCGAAAAGAATCAATAATTTAATACATCAAATATGAAACCTCTACAGTAAATAGATTTTAACATCAACACGGAAACAAACTAAGTATATAATATTGACTTGTCGTCACTATGACCATGGCTGTGAATTGTGACAAACGGAACAGTCCGAAATACAATTATGGAATGGCACATAGAGACACCCACGACTAGAGGCGTATGATGGTAGACCTCATGTGAAGGGGCACGCGAGTGATTACTGGGGCACACCTCATGCATTTCAGTATTTTGTCACTTGTCCCCGTTCAGTGGTTGTATTGTTCTTAACACATTATTGGGGGGCACGAGACCCCGAGCCCCCTTACACCGCCATAATGTACAATGTAGTACATAATGCACAGTTATATTGTAGTCATGTTTTACGGACCGTATATGGTTTCCTTTAGACTATTGCACAAACAGAAACGGTGTCCCCGTTTGGTCCCCGTTCAGTTGTGTTATTATTGTTCTTGAGAAATAATCGGGGGAACGATACCCCAAGCCCCCCTACACCGCCATCATGTAAAGTGTATTCCATATTGTAGACTAATATTGTAGTCATATTTTTAGATCCCGTGGAATGTATCCTTTACAATATAGCACAAACAGAAATAATGTTTACGTCAGGCCACTCCATGCCTCGTTGAATTGACTGAAAAGACATCCATTATCTGACAGTGTGTATTTGTATCTGCAGCTTGCCTAGGTAATAATTCTCACAATCTCGCTCTTTAATTAGCACATGTATATGTATTAATATAACCATGGAACAGGTTTCAGGGTTTTTCCGAAATTCTCTTTCGTTGTAAAGATTCATACCTGAAGTGTTCATATTTGAAAGTTAGTGCAATGAGTTAACAAATATCACTTTACCTGTTCGCTCAGAGCATGGTTGTACGACACTCATTCACCATGGAATTTTCACACATCACTCATTAGTCACAAATCACACAAATACGCATTTTATCAACCCTTCATCAGATTTTGCACATGCCAAGATAGTTGCTAGATTCATAAACCCTACTTAGCCCAAGTCGTTTTAAAGTCCTCAGGCGCAATGGAGGCACATATTTGTTTCACCACTTCAAAGTTATTTATGTAAACAAGAAGTACGCTATATAATTATGCAAAGATAATGCAAATTGATATTTGATAAAATATCTTAAAATCTCTCATAGAGACGTTCAAATAATAATATTTCAATTATACATGGATACATTTTTAAAAACTAACATAGTCCATGCAATTCGAATACAAGGTACTTGAAAACGTGTGGATAGTATCTAAATATAAACCAACAAATAATCCCCATTAACACTATTATTCCTAATTTCGTATTCATCGTTGCAACTGTTTAAAAAAAATATGTCCACACTTATAACGTACATTGTGTCGGGAAATCAGAGATATCCTCAATTCATCGGTTCATGGCTGAATGAGCACGGATTGAAGGGATAGTTGAGTTTTGGTATAGAGGGCGCCCCACAAACTAATTTGTTTGTATGGTAATGAGAATATGAGTGTCATATTTGAAAGAGCATACAATGTTAATGAGAAAATAAACTTTATTTGATGAAAATCTGTTTAAAAAGGCTGAAATATCCATAAAAATAACCACTTGTAATAACTGGGCCCCACAATAATTCAATAATTTTAAACTAGCCATTGAAAAGAAAAAGAAAATGCTTACACCTACCAACAATTTACAAATGATGTTTGCAAATAGTTGTTGATGATCTGTGTACTTAATCATTATTTTAACTAAACTTCACAATGCACAAATTTGTATTTAAAAATGATTAAATCCAATGCACTTTTGAAATGCGCCATTTTGTGTATTAATGGCTCTTTTTAATGATAACAACCTTTTTACTTTGTCGTTTGTAATTTGTTATACATTTCGAGCATGGTGGAGTTAAAACTATTAGTTTGTAATGTTATGGTGCAGGGTTTGGTTGATAATATTCAGTTTGACCAAAACTATACTCTCTCTACTAAAACTCAAGTATCCCTTTACACAATGACCCTATTTCAAAAGGCACAATAATTGCGTATGCTTGTCCATTCTTGTGATACAGCATATGTGGTTAAATGCATTGGCCCGAATTAGCAACTTGTGGCTCAACTTGTGCCTGGCCTAAAAAGACAAAGACTACCGGTAACACTTTGCACCAGTAAACTTAT